>JAXMNL010000248.1:78258-90337 GCA_035128595.1 Eptatretus atami | reverse complement strand
GACCTGATGGTACCCACTTGGTAAGTCAATTGTCGAGAAGAACTGTGCCCCATGCAGTGCGTCAAAGGACTCGTCAATCTGTGGTAATGGAAAAGCATCCCGTCTCGTCTTCTCATGCAGTCTACAGTAGTCCACACATAGACGCAAGCTACCATCAGCCTTATGTGCTCACACTTTCAGGAGAAACATAAGTCTTGCTGCCCTCCTTGATAACTCCTTTACTGAGCAGGTTGGAAATGTGTTCTTTAACCTCCCTGTACTGAGTCGGGGTAATCCTACGATAAGGCTGAGTCACCAGGATCTCGTCCACTGAAGGAATCTCATGATGCACCTTGTCAGTGTAACCTAGGACCTCGTCCTTCAGAGAGAAAAACCTCAGAATGTTTTGTTTTTTCACTTCACAATAATTTTTTCAATTCGCTGTCTTGTTCAGGAGTGCCCCCGACATTGGCTCCATCGAGAATCAACCTGTGCTCCCCATCCAGTCATTTGTCTTCTCGCCCTTCGCATGGTCACTGCTCACCAGCTGGCTCAGATGCGCTGAAACCGTACCTCACACAGGTTATCACACTCACACAGGTGTCAGGTAGCCCGAGACAGCACACCAAACAGTCTTCCTGGATGAATGCAAACATCCTTCTGCAAAAACGTTGGCAACCTGCACTGGGAACAAATGTTGGTGAGTCCCTCTGAGCATCCTGATTTGAGAGAAGTGTTCCAGCAGGTACAAAGGTGTGGGCTTGCTGAAAAAGTACTATGGCTAGAGTTGCAGGCAAGGAGCTGTGCTGTACCAGCAAAGAATATAGTGTTTGTTATGGCAAGAGGACCGGGAAATATATAGGGGACATAACAGGATGTTATTGGAGCCAGGGAGCACACCACTGCAGAAGGGCTGTTAGTTATTCCGATGCTCAGAGGGACTCACAACATTGTTCCCAGTGCAGGTTGCCAACGTTTTTGCAGAAGGATGTTTGCATTCATCCAGGAAGACTGTTGGTTGTGCTGTCTCGGGCTACCTGCACCTGTGTGAGTGTGATAACCTGTGTGAGGTACGTTTCAGCGATCTGAGCCAGCGTGAGCAGGTGACCATCGACAGCCCGAGAAGACAAATGACTGATGGGGAGCACAGATTGATTCTCGATGAGCCAATGTCGGGGGCACTCCTGAACAAGACAGCGAATTGAAAAAATTATGTGAAGTGAAAAACAAAACATTCTGAGGTTTTTCTCTCTGAAGGACGAGGTCCTAGGTTACACTGACAAGGTGCATCATGATTCCTTCAGTGGACGAGATCCTGGTGACTCACCTTATCGTAGGATTACCCCGACTCAGTACAGGGAGGTTAAAGAACACATTTCCAACCTGCTCAGTAAAGGAGTTATCAAGGAGGGCACAAGCGCTTATGTTTCTCCTAAAGTGTTAGTACATAAGGCTGATGGTAGCTTGCGTCTATGTGTGGACTACTGTAGACTGCATGAGAAGACGAGACGGGATGCTTTCCATTACCACAGATTGACGAGTCCTTTGACGCACTGCATGGGGCACAGTTCTTCTCGACAATTGACTTACCAAGTGGGTACCATCAGGTCGTATAAACGAGAAGAGACCAGCATAAGATGGCGTTTACCGCCACCCATTGCTTTGTTTGAGTATACTCGCATCACATGCCATTTAGCTTATGCAATAGACCAGCCACATTTCAGTGCTCATGCAGGTGACAATGAAATGACTTGACATTTCAAATTTTGCTGGTGTACTCGAAGAAATTTCGTTTACTCAAAGATGTTTCAAGAGCACCAGAAAGACTGGGAGATTGTCTTGAGGTGACTGAAGGAAGCAGGACTGAAGTTAAAGCTGAAAGTTTCATTTTCTACAGAGGAAGTTCAGTTCTTGGGACATCAGATTTCTGGCAGGGTATTGCGACTGTCCACAAAATGTTGCTGCTGTTAGCAAGTGGAAAGTGCCAGACATTGAAGAACTGAGGTATTCTTGGATTCTGTACTTGCTCAGGCATTTGATTCAGGGGTTTCAAGATTGCTGGTCCTCTTCATGATCTTGTGAATCAGGGTCTCAGAGAAGGAAATCCGGCAAAGTTTAAAAAAGTTGTTGATGACCGTGGGAATGAAGTTGTCATGCTGAATTTGAGAATTACAAAAGAAGTTGATCAGTGCACCGGTGTTGGGCTTTGCGGACTTCGGTCGTTCATTCGTCATTGAGACTGATGCCAGCAACCGGGGTCTAGGGCAGTCCTCTATCAGAAAAAGGGGACAGAAGAGGGTCCAGCATATTGCCAGTAGAGGTTGAGAAATGTTGTGAAGAATTGGGCAAAAATTACAGCATTGTTGAAACTTGAATTTCCTCGCTCTGAAGTGGGCTGTATCAGAGAAGTTTTGAGGGTACCTCTTAGGCTCTAAGTTTACAGTGGTTATGAACAGTAACCCACTTGTCATCTTCAAACTGAAAAGTGGGGAGCAATAGAGCAAAGATGGGTTGCACATGTAGCAATTTTTGACTTTGACATAAAGATATCGCCCTGGTATCGTAATGCTGCCTCAGATGCCCGCTCTAGGCAGCCGTTGGCAGGAGGGATGAACCAGAGAGACCGAGAGGATGGTGGTCTGTCCCAATGGGAAACATGCCAAATTTTCCGGTTACATCAGAGAGGAACTGTGTAGGTTCCAAGATGCTATCCCACACTCATTGTGTTTAGGATGTCTTGGGATGTGAAGGGAAAACCTGCAGGAGAGGAAAGCAGGGTGTGTCAAAATCTACTGTGTCATTGCTGAAAGAATGGGACCATGTACAAGAGAAGAATGAGTTGTACCGGGTTTAATGATGTTCACGTTGGTGAATGTTGACAGCTGTTGCAACCGAGTGTTTGAAGATCAAGTGCTTTAAGTTATGCATGATCGCATGGGGCACCAAGGCATAGAGAGTGCACATTGAAATCTGTTGAGAACAACGGTGTTTTTAGTGGGAATGTGCAATGATGTCGGACACCCAATTAAGAACTGTCAAAGGTGCATTTTGCCAATATTCCACAGCCGAAGATATGCGCACCATGGGCACACTGCTGCGTCACGACCATTGGAGTGGTAGCAATACATTTCACTGTTTTGGAACCAAGTACTGAGGGCGAGAGAATGTGTTCGGGTTACTGATGTGTTCACGAAATTCACTCAGCTTTCCTACAAGAGATCAGAAGGCAGACCCCACAGCTAAGATCCTGTTCAGGGAGTGATTTATGAAGTATGATGTACTTGAAAGATTGCACTCTGATCAGGGAAGGAATTGGTTTGTGATCTTGTTGCTGAGCTATGTAAGCTGTTATGGTGTCAGAAAGTGCGCACCACTCCCCATCATCCTGAGAGAAACGCTCAGTGCGAACGTTTCAACCGAATGCTCCACGCCTTCTATTCACATTCCCCCGGGGGAAGGGGGGGGGGACCTGGCCCGCGACATCTGCCTGAGTGGCTACATGTGGTACAACGTGAAACCCTAGGCCACTACTGGTTGCTCACCATATCTTCTGTTGTTTGGTGTAAACTCCCATCTTCCTATTGGACGCTTTGGTAGGGCAGGAAGAACCGATGAATGAGAGGCATGACTGGCTAGTTTGGCATCAGGAGCGGTTTGAGGGAAGCACATACCAAGACAAGGAGTATTTTGAAAAGAAAGCAGCTAAAAGGGTTGCTGCACAGAAGGACAAGATGTACTGCCAATCTTTACAAGTGGGTCAGTGTCGATACAAATACAGAACTTCAGTACAATTTTGAACATTATTGAACAAACAAACAGACGGATTTAATTGTGCGTGCACAGGAGGTTCTGGACAACAAACTCATCCAGATCACTCAAATACAAGTGGAGAATCTCAGTCTTTATATAGTTTTCAGCAAGACCACAGTTTTTATCATTTTCTGGCACTGGTGCCAGTCGCCTGATCTTGACATTTCCAAGGGAACCTTGTCTTCATCTTCTTAGACAGCTGCTGCTTAACTGGTTGGAAACACAAATTCAAATCTGGACAAATTAATCGCACAGAATGCTGGAATGATGTCAAACGCAACCTATTGGCCATTAAACAAGTTTTCCACCTATGTAGGTTAAAAGGTCAGTCTACTTCTTGGAAACTGGAAGATATATTATCTTGAAGACTAAGCTTAGCAAAAATATCTGACATCTTCTTAAATCACATTCCAACATGTCTTTTATAGAAATCACTTCAGATAGCTTTAAAATGACAGGCAATTCTTCTTTATATTCAACTTACTGGCAAAATTCAAAACTGTTTACACTTAATATATACCGATGATCTTTCCGTACAAAGGAAAATATAATTATATAATTCCAAAATGGATACATACTAAAATAATCATATCATATTTGAGTACATTTCTATTTCAGATTTAATATTTTATTTAATATCAAGTTTTAATTTCATCAATTTATATATTGTATCACCCCCAAACCCATCATGATAAAAATGTATCTACATCAGTTTGTCTATCAAATAAATAGACTGTTGAGGAGGAACAACAATTCAATATGCTTGGGACCTGCAGTGTACTAGGTGGAAGAAATGCAGGGTACAACCCATGCCGTTGAACCTGTGGGTGGAGGACAGTTCGAAGAGTGCATCGGGTGAACTTGAGGGCTGTGCAGGACCTATCCCAGAACCAAGAAGGGGTACTGTTCATCAGGAGAATCTCGGGAATAAAACATCCTGCCGTTCATCAGGAGGACATATCTGAGTCGGAATCTTCTGATGCTGAGTTTTGTTGTTGTGGAAGAGGTAATGTTCCAGGGTTGAGTCAACCAAGTGGGGGTGTTGTTGGCCTTGAATCTCAGGAGCCTGTGAGCACAGAGTGTGGGTAAGGGTCAGGGGAAGCAAATCGACACACAAATTGGGCATTCAGATACAGAAGATCTATCCACAGTGTGCCTGTCCCTGGCCCTCGCAGAAGCCAGAGGTGAACACCCGGTGTTCTCGAAATCTCTATTTTAAACCACGCTCAAGTTGTAACGCTGTTGCTTTAAGTTTGGAGGTTGTGTCTCAGTTACTGATGAGTTTGGGCACTGGATTTTCAGGAAGGCTGTGAAGGAAGTCAAAGATAGGTGTTAATCACCATGGATGGTGAGTCTTAGCAGGGGAGAATGCAACCGGTGGTAAAAGCGTAAATACATGCCGAAAGGTAACATGGTCCCACGAGAGTTAGTTTTTGACCACGCCCATTGGGAGCGGAAATTACGTAGCTGTGTGGACATGACGTTGAGACCGGTGAAGACGTGCGGCCCATATTTTTGTGAGGCACTTGCACGTGAGGCTCGTGTGGTGCCATCCAGGGGAGATATCCAGAGGGGTGATTAGCGCTGGTTGGTGACGAGGTACAGCATGGTTTTTGTGAGTAATCAGGGTTTTCTCCACCCATGATGATTGGTGTGCCGGAAGCTGTTTGATGTGTGTCCCAGGAGGTAGGACCAGGACCTAAAAAAGTTGTCTCAAAAGTTCCAAAGGACCAAAAGTCCAAAAAAGTTCCGAGGATCCCAAAATTCCTAAAGTTCCTGATGAGAACCCAAAAGTCCCAAAAAGTTCCCGAGGACCTAAAAGTCTCAAAAAGTTCTGAGGACCCAAAAGTCCCGAGGACCCAAAAGTCCAAAAAGTCCCCAAGGATCCAAAAGTTCACAAGCACACAGAAATCCAAAAGTCTCAGAGGACCGAAAAGACTGTTGTGGAATTATATTCCCTTATGTTCTATTAACCGACTCGGTGTAAATCCTATTACTCAATTTGCAGTTCACAAATCATTCACTGTCCACAACGAAAAGTACATTTGATCAGAGAACATTATTCGGGTACCACGGAGTCCCAAAACACTGAGATGTAAACATCCACAGTAATTTGCAGCGAAGCTAAGTTTTGCATTTTCTGACATTTATATGCTTTCGTGGGGTGGAGAGGGCTGAGAGAACAAAGGGAGAGAGAACATGGTGACTTTCAGCTGGCCTTGGTGAGAATCAGACAAAATACTAAAAAAGCAGACCAAAAGTACAAAATACTAAAAATACAAAATACCAAAAGGAGTACAGGATAAGACCGTTGGTTAATAGGTCTTACAAAGAAATGATACAAGGAATTGTGTATATAAAAGACAGTGAGTACATGGGTCTGATAAGCATTAGGAAAAAGAACTCAAACTGCAATAAGTGCACTGGGTGAAAGAGAATGACATAATCATTGGCAGAAGTTTGCAGTGCCATCAACTATTACTAGACCACCCTGTCTCATAGTAAGACATTCTTTTTCAATATTTAGGTCAAAAGACTCTTGGCAAAGGGAAACATAACTGACAGCCAATTTGACTAGAGCATATAAAGCACCAGCAACAATTATAAGTTGAGAGTACATGAATATAATAATTTTTTTCTCTTCCACAAGACCAAAGACTCCTAAGACTGTAGATCCTTGAGATCTTTAAAGACTCGACTATACTACAAAACATCCGTTAGAATTCTCAAGTTTTAACGCACGCGCATGTTAAGGTACATAGAAAGCAGCTTAATGCATCCTTCTACCACGGCATGGCATTCCCATCTATTAAATAAGATTCTCATCTATTAAATAAAGATTTTTTGCAAAGACCACTGGGCTGACAACCTCCAAATTTGTCACACAGACCAAGTTCGACCAAAACATTTTTTTTATTTTATAAAAATTATTCCCACAATAAAAACATTTTCATACATGCAAAAGGATGTAGGGATGTTATCCAAAAAAGTATGTAAACAAGGTAGGGATTGTCACTAAAAATGATCATATGAACCATCCCGCCATATTCTCTTGAATAATTGCTGTTCGAGAATAGACGTGTGTGTGTGTGTGTGTCTGTGTCGGTGTGTGTGTTGTGTGTGTGTGTGTGTGTGTGTGTGTGTGTTGTGTTTGTGTTTGTTCCATATAACTTGTCTTTTTCAGTTTCCACATGCTCTTAATCTATTCGTCCCTTTCAGGTTTTAAAGACAGCTGTTCATCACAATCTTCAGATCATGCTCCATCTAAAACCATGACTTTTCTTACCATGCCACCCCGAGCCTCCTCCTTCAAATTTCCAGTTATTTTCTCGACTCAGTTTCCTTCTGTATTATACATCTGTCCACCCCATGCTCTCTCCCTTCCCCCTCATTACTCCCCACACCGTAATTTTTCCAAGTCTCCATTTTTGGTCCTTTCCACCCTGCAGTGGTGTTCCCCCTTCTCTCCACTCTTCTTTTTGTTCTGTCACGTCTGATCCGTTCTCTATTCAACCTCTCCCACAAGCCTTCCTTGATCTTGTACAAAGAAAAAACATGGAGAGTGTATCTTTTCTTTATAAAGGATCAACAACTGGAATTCTCTCTCCAGTTATGTAACACGAGTCAATCACTCTTTAGTCAGTTTGAGTCTGCATTTGAGAAACACTGGTCAGACCATCCTCTGAGAAGTGCAACATTCTGTACCATTCCGTTCCATTCTGTTACCGTTCCATGACCGTTCCGTTACCGTTCCATACCATTACCGTTCCTTCCATTACCGTTCCGTTACCGTTCCGTTACCGTTCCATTACCATTCCATTCTGTTACCGTTCGGTTACCATTCCATTCCGTTCCATTACCGTTCCATTACCGTTCCGTTACCGTTCCATACAATTACCGTTCCGTTCCATTACCGTTCCGTTCCATTACCGTTCCGTTACCGTTCCGTTACCGTTCCATTCTGTTACCGTTCCTTACCATTCCGTTCCCTCCTTTCCGTTCCGTTCCATTACCGTTCCATTACCGTTCCATTACCGTTCCGTTACCGTTCCATACAATTACCGTTCATACCATTACGTTCCATTCCATTACCGTTCCGTTACCGTTCCGTTACCGTTCCATTCTGTTACCGTTCCGTTACCATTCCGTTCCCTTCCTTTACCGTTCCGTTCCATTTAACCATTTAATTCCCTTCCTTTACGTTCGTTCCGTTCATTTCCATTCTGTTTCAATTACCATCCGTTACCGTTCCAATACCTTACCGTTCCGTACCATTACCGTTCCGTTACCGTTCCATTCTGTTACCGTTCCGTTACCATTCCGTTCCTGTCCTTCCGTTACCGTTCCGTTCCATTACTGTCCATTACCGTTCCATTCTGTTACCGTTCCGTTACCATTCCGTTCCCTTCCTTTACCGTTCCGTTCCATTAACCGTTCGTTACCGTTCCGTTCCATTACCGTTTCCGTTACCGTTCCATTACCGTTCATTTTGTTACCGTTTCCATTCTGTTACCGTTCCGGTTACCATTCCGTTCCCTTCCTTTACCGTTCGTTCCATTACCATTTAATTCCCTTCCTTATCTTCGTTCCGTTCCATTTCCATTCTGTTTTAATTACCGTTCCGTTACCGTTCCATTCCTTCACGTTCCGTTTCCATTACCATTCCTACCATTACTGTTCCGTTCCATACCATTCCATTCCGTACCGTTCCGTTCCATTACCGTCCGTTCCATTACCGTTCCGTTCCATTACCGTTCCGTACCGTTCCGTTCCTTACCATTCCATTCCGTACCGTTCCGTTCCATTCCGTACCGTCCATTACGTTCCATTACCATTCCGTACCGTTCCGTTCAGTACCGTTCCGTTCCATTCCGTACCGTTCCATTACCGTCCCGTTCCGTTCTGTCCATTCCGTACCGTTCTGTTCCATACCATTCCATTCCGTACCGTTCGTTCATTCGACGTTCCATTACCGTTCCGTTCCATTACCTTCCGTACCATTCCGTTCGCATTCCGTACCGTTCATTACCGTTCCGTACCGTTCCATTACCGATCTCCGTTACCATTTCCGTTCGTACCGTTCCATTCCATTCATTTTACCATTCCATTCCATTACCGTTCCGTTCCATTACCATTCCATTACCGTTCGATTCCATTCGTTCCTCATCCTCCGTCCTACCGTTCCGTCATTCATTCCGTTTCCGTTCTCCTTAACCATTCCGTTCCGTTCCATTACCGTTTCCGTTCCATTACCATTCCGTACCGTTCCTTCCATTACCATTCCGTCCGTTATTCCGTCGTTCCATTACCATTCCGTCCGTTCCATTCCTTCATCGTACGTTCCGTTCCATTAACCCTTCCATACCCTCTTACTCATTCCGTACCGTTCCGTTCCATTACCATTCCGTTCCGTTCCATTAACCGTTCCGTTCCATTTACCATTCTGTCCGTTCCATTCCATTACCATTCCCATTCGTACCGTTCCGTTCCATCCGTACGTTCCATTACCGTTCCGTTCCATTACATTCCGTACCGTTCCATTCGTACCGTTCCATTACCGTTCCGTTCATTTACCGTTTCATAACCATTAACCGTTCCTGTTCCATTACCATTCCCTTCCTTTACCTTCCGTTCCATTACCGTTCATTACCATTACCGTTCTGTTCCATTCACCCGTTCCCTTCCTTTGAACCGTTCCGTCCATTACCGTTCCAGTACAATTACGTTCTGTTCCATACCGTTCCCTTCCTTACCGTTTCCGTTCCATTACCGTTCCCATACTCATCCCGTCCGCTTCCGTTACTGTTCCGTTCCGTTACCGTTCCATACCATCACCGTTCCGTTCCGTTACTGTTCCGTTCGTTACCGTTCCATACCATCACCGTCCGTTCCGTTACTGTTCCGTTCCGTTCCGTTACTGTTCCGTTTCCATTACCGTTCCATACCTCCACTGTTCGTTTCCGTTACCGGTTCCTTCCTTTCACATTCCTTCCATTACCGTTCCATTTCCGTACCGTTCGTTGCATTACGTTTCTGTTCCATTACCGTTCCGTACTGTTCCATTACCGTTACGTACCGTAACTGGTGAGGGCAAAAATTGCATTAACGTCTCGCATCCAGTAAATCCTGTTTAGAATTGTTGTCTTGTCTTGCTTCAAAGGGGTGTGCTGCATTACCAATCAGCTTGCTATCCTTGCCAAGCCAGCTTTCCTTATTAAACCATTTCGTTGGAACAATTGAGTGCTTAAGCCCACTGTGTAAGCGCTCAACAAGCTGATCGGTGAGTTTGGGGGGAAAACACCACAGCTCCTTAATTGTTGCTTTCGTCAAGCAATCGTGGCCGATAACGACATATATTTATCCCGAGTAGAATTTTGTGGGTGATTAAGCATTGCTCTGCTTGACTTTCATTGTTTAATTTAAAAATACCTAGTACGTGCCCCGTAACGTTGCGTGGCGTATGTGCAGCAAAAACCAAAACAAACAAAAACTTTCAAACCGCGAGCCAGAAACAACCAACAGGCTTCCTTCGCTCTCGCGTGCCATCGTGCATGAGCCGGAAGTCGCATATGCAGTTACGATTATTCGCAATTAGTTTTAATGGCTAATTATTCAATTAGCGCCGACATATTTTTGCCTATTCGCAATGTCTTCGCAAGGAAAAACACAAAGAGAAGAGAAGAGAGAGAGAAGAGAGAGAAAAAAACCAACGTGCAAAAAAATATTTCAAATAAAATTTTACTTTCAAACAACCACACAGCGCCGTTCCTTCCCGCTCTCGACGAACGACGACTGGATTGGGGCATGTGTTTTCTATAAAAATCTTCTTCTTCTTCTTAGGCTGCTCCCGTTAGGGGTCGCCACAAGCGGATCATCCGTAGACCGCAAGCGATGTTGGCACATGTTTTCGCCGGTGCCCTTCCTGACGCAACCCTGGTCGCCTCTTTACGACACAGGGATATGGTGTACAACCTATTTTAACCGGGGGTATACACCGGCCCAGTTATACTGGTACTCATTTCGCCGCCTCGGAAGGATGGACAGGCTGAGTCAACCCCCAGTGTTTATCTATAAATGCGCTAATAAATCGAAATTATTAGAAACACAACGCCATCATTATCAGGAAAAGTCCGTCCGTTGTAACCCGTAATGTGGAACTTCGCTGAGGATCTCCTCCCATCGGCCACGCCCACGCAGGCAACGTGTCCATGTCATTGGTTGGTAAATAAATGGCCGCAGGCAACGTGTCCTGTCATTGGTGTAAATAAATGGCCATGAACTTGGGAAGCACTTGTCGTAATTATAAACCTTGAAAAGGCCACATCTCAGTCTTTTCCCCAGCAATATAGCTGGCAAATTTCAATTAGATCCGCCATGGTTTCGAGAAACAGCGTTCACAGGACACACAGACACACAGACACACACAACCCCACACACACACACACACACACCACACACACACACCACACACACACACCACCACACACACACACACACCACACACACTGCTGGAATTTTATTATATATATATATATCATATATATTATATATATATAATATATATATATATTATATATATATATATACTATATATATATATAGTCTTGTGTCAATCATTTGTTTTCTGTTTTCACGTCACTGGTATTTTGAATTGGCATGTTGGGAATAGGGGGTATCTTTAGCTCGTGTGTGACCGAGGACCTAAAAGTCCCAAAAACCTCCGAGGAAAAGACTTGAAAAGACCCCCCCCCCCCCCCCCCCCCCAACACAAACAGGCCTTTGTTTTCCCATTTTTCTAAAAACATATATTCGTGTCCAGCACTGGCTGTAAGATGGTGGAAGAAAGAACACTGTGTGGACATTGGTGTCTGGGAGATGAAAGATCTATCCATGGATATTAAGAAGAAGAGAGGGCGCGTACCCTCCGCACCAGGGCCCAAGATTGGCGCCTCTTCCAACCCAGGCTTTGCCGAGAGATCGGATCATCCGGTCATGTGTACCGGAACAGCACAAATGCCGATGAGCCAAAAGCACCCCTCAACTCTGCAAATCGTTAATATTTAATAAAAGAAACGGGTTCAAACAATATAAATCCCCTGTGGCCGGACTTGTCTGCTCTAGCCGAAGTGTTTCTATATCCGTGGCGTATATAGAGAGCCTCACGGCTCGAAAACGCATGACAAACCAAAAGAAGAAAAGAAGAAGTAAAGAACTAAAAGAGAAGAAAAGGGAGGGTGTGTTGGTCGGCGAAGTGTTTTCCTGTGAGACGAAGAGAATATTTTTCCAAAGT
>JAXMNL010000248.1:4196-14655 GCA_035128595.1 Eptatretus atami | reverse complement strand
CAGCCCGGACAGGAGTTTAATCCCACAGACGCGTCTCGGGCGCGTGTCGTCTCCGTAGATGGTTCCAGACGGGAGTTCGTTCCAGATGTAATCTCTCCTTGTGGTGGATGTGTCATGATGGGAATTTATCTCTGGAAGTGTCTCAGTGGTGTTCGTCTCCGAACCTGCCCAAGCGGTGTTCATGCCCGGACGGGAGTTGGTCTCCGGAGAGCTCGGCTCCGGATGCGTCCGGGCGGTGTTTATAGGATGACCAATAGAAAATGGATTTCAGACATTATTTTGTTTCCATCTTCACTGTTATTCTCTGCACAATAATTTTGATGAGACGGTGTGAATCGTAATTAATGTTCCACCGCACGTCTGCCTTCCCTTCCTCTCACCTCACACTGTCTTCTGTTCCCCCACCCCTCGAGGAGAGATTCTCGTCTCGCAGGCATCAATAAAAATAAACAAAAGCAACCTCGGAATACACACACCAAAAAACTCCAGACAAGCGATTATTTTTTCTTAAAAAATAAATAGTTATCGGACAGCTTAAAACGTACAGGTCATCTGTTTCACGTCAGGGTCAATGAATGCAGCAGTGCGTAACGTAATGTGTGATCGGCGTAATCTCACTGTCATCATATCATTCAGTATATGCAAACATGGCGAGAACAAGAAAAGAAGGTAGAATGCGGGAATGTCGCACTTTCCAGAGAGAAATGGGCAAACGATTATTCTTTGTGGAAGTAAAAAGGCAAGCCGTATGCCTGGTTTGTCAGGAAGGCGCTCTCGGTGATGAAAAATCCAAACCTCCGAAGCGTCAATTAAAAGCTCGAAACATGCTAAGCTGGACGACTTGAAAAGGACAAATGCGCTTGGATATAAGTTAGACGCTCTTCGCGGAGTTTTTGGTGCTCAAACAAGCAGTCTTCATAAGACCACAATCTGAACCGTAACAACACACAATGCTAGTTTTGTGGTGAGTGGAGCTAATCGCTGAGAAGCTGATGCCGCTATTCAAAGGAGAATTTGTGAAGGGTGCCTTTGTCGCTGCGGAGCTGCTCGCACCGGACAAAGTAAAAAATTGGTTCCAAGTGTCATTTTTGTCCTCGAAGAACTGTCTCAGATCGGATTACGAAATGGCACAAGATACTGAGAAACACTGAAGGACACCGCAAGAGATTTCAGTTTTCTTCTCTGGCCTGCGATGAGACAACGGACATAACAAACCAACCGCCCAAACTCGCCATTTTTGTGGCGGGGGATTACAAGCTGAGTTTGATACGAGCAAGGAGTTGCTGCTTTGGCAGCTATGCATGGCACCAAGCAAAAGGTCGAGGATTTGTTTTGAGCAAGTGTTTGGCTATGAAAAATTCGAAACTGCAGTGTGACAAGTTAAGTGGCCTGGCCACGGATGGAGCCCCAGCCATGGTGGCGTGCAAAAGGGATTGGACTGCATTGGTCAAAAAAGAAATGAAGTCGCTCTCAGTCTCGATCCAAGTTGAGTTTGTTGTATGCCACTGTATCATAACACCAAGAGAATCTGTGTGCAAGTCCCTGAAGCTCAAAATGTGGATACAACTGTCATTTCACCAATAAACGTCATCCAAAAGCAGAGTGCTGAAAGCTGCCCAGTTCAAGGAGCTACTGATGAACTAAGAGTCAGAAGTACGAGATCTGGTTTACCAACTGTGAGGTGCGGTTGGGCTGAGTCGCGAAAATATGCTCACACGGTTTTACTCACTGAGAGAAGAAGTGTACGTTCATGGTATGAATGAAGGGGAAACCTGTCATCGAACTCAGTGATAGCAAGTGGCTGTGTGATTTGGGCTTCCATGGTGGACATTACAAGTACCTGTCCAGAGCTGAAACGTCCAAGCTCCAGGTCCCACCAGCTCTCAGCTCTCGCAATCAAATGTGAAATCCTTTGAAGCTAAACTAAAGCTGTGTCCAGTCAACTTTGGGAAAAAAAAAAGGGGAACAACCTTGGGCCCCCAAAAAATTTTCCCCCCAATCTGCAAGAACAACAAAGCCTGCTTGTGACATCTTGAATATGCTGCTGAGTGTGCAAAACTCCTCCAGGCATTTGAGAGAGTTCCAGGACATGAAAGTAACAAAGGAACTGAAACATTATTTGACACGCCGTTTAATGTGGAACAGCTGATGTGGCCTGAACAACTAAACAACGAAATCATTGAGGCTACAAGCAAATGACGAAAGCTCAAAAGGCTCGGTACAACAACCTCCTTTTGCCAAAGTTCTCTACAAACGTATGTACGTGCTGAGGATTTTTCCCATTTGAGAAGACACGCACTGAAGTTGCATCAATGTTGGGACGACCTAACAAGCGTGAGCATTCTTTTGCAAAACTGCTCATTGCAAAGACTCGTTCCGCTCAAGACTGACTGACACGCAACCGCAAAACAGCTGCGAGTAGCATCATCAATCACGACCACACTGACACGCAAACGCCCGCCAAAGAGAAATCAGTTCAGCCATCGCATTAGGTGAGTCCGATGAAATGTGTTCAATAATTTGCCATGCCCTCCGAAGGATGTTTCAAAATCGAAATGGCCCTTGACAGAAAAAAAGTTCCCACCCCTAGTTTAACAGCAATGAAAAAACGTGAAAAAATATATTATGAGGAAACTAAAATTGATCCAAGACCATCTGAAGTATTCACTGCGACACACCCTGAAAAAGATGCGGTAAGATTCCTTCTAAGAAATACAGCGGTAACTATAGCGAAGTCTGGCAATTTGCCCTATCAACTTGAAGTAGAAGTTTGATTGTCTGTAAATGCTTACTGTGGAATGTGAAATAAACCAAGATGGGCTCACAACGGTGCCACCGGAGGATAATGCAGTCGAGTGGGTTTTCCTAACAGTTCAATATATTCGCCTCAGCAGGAAGAAGGTAAGAATAAATATGGGTCAAGTTTGCTGACAATGTCGGGCTAACGTAGCAGCTCGGGGATGTAAAATATATGGTAGCAAAGGCGTAAAAGGTGCTGTGCGATTGTGAGAAGGATGCTAACGTTCAGGTCGATAAGAGTAATAACTGAATGTGATGCGTCGACAGTTTTCCTCTATACTTGCATACGCTATCACTAAGTCACAAAAGCCGAGGAAGTGAACCCAGAAGAAGTGATCATTGATTTCACGCGTGCGAGGGTAAACATAAGCAATGTACTATTACCATGTTGCTGCTATGTCCGCGTAACGTGCGTCGAACTAACACTTTTATCTGAAAGCATTCGATACATCCCGATCACTCTGTCCAAAACCTGTTGCGAAGGGGAATGCTCCGCTTATCAAAACCCACCACAGGCACAAATTTATGGAAGAAATTTCTTCCCCGACCAAGTTTTAGTGTATGATGATGACTCGAAGAAGTGAAGACATTTAGATCGTGTACTTAAATATCAATGGGTTACTTCACGCTGACCACATAGCTGATATGAAAATGTGACAATAATTTGAATGACCGCTGGATGTGATTTGTATCGCCGAAACAAAATGTCTGACAGTGTTGGACCTCAGATTCAGTAAATACTTGAATGGTTTGAAACAATCAAGTCGCCTTGATTTCGAAACACATAGATGGTATTGCTATTTCACCAACGACTGAACGAAACCCGCAAATGGCCAATGTGGAAATCCTACATTGAATAGGAAAAAACCAGGACTCAGATGATTCGAATGTGAAATTGAAAAACATACCAGTAACATTCGTCTACAAATTACCCACTCGCATGTCGCGAGAAGTCTGATGGGCTGATGGGCGACTTCAATATAGATTCATCACTCCCCCGCGGTATCCGTCAACTTGAACGATTCTGTCAGCGACATTGACTGTGAAGTCTGTGTTACAATACCTCACCCGATATACAGCTCCCCAGACATATTCTAATTCGACAACATTTTCCCCAATCAGTATAGCCACTGATGCGGATAAAAAATTTGTATTCTGACGCAATTGTGCGACTCCAGCCTACGATTTTCGACGAAATGCAATTTGACTTCTTGATGTGGGATGTCAACGCTAAGTAAAAAACGGTTGTGTTTTAAGTTAATAAGTGTATAGATATGTTCGATACCAAAAACACCCCATTTACACCGCCACATCGGACTCAACCGCGCCCTTGTGGATCAATAGCAACGGCGGAAAATTTATGGCCCTTGTCACACGATCTCACGGTGGAGTCACGTCATGTATCATCCACTGTAATTTTACAGTCGCCACACCTGTCCGATGTGGCCAAAAGGAGTCCTTAAGCCTTGTGACAAAAACAGTTCAATGGTGCAACAATTCGGTACATTTATTATAAGGCTCCATCTGTTTTGATTGCATGTCATATTTTTTTCCATTTTCTCGTGCAAAGATATTTCCGGAATTTATATTCTCATAAATGGCGTCACAATCACCCATTAACGGTTTATTGAACGACGCCTGTGTCGCCGAATGCCTGCGGCATTATTTGTTTGAGAAATATATTTGAAATTGTTCTAGACATAATGAAGAATTTTGGGATTGTGACAAGTCAGTTACCAATCACTCTGTTACATGACTTTTAATGTACATTGAATCTTTAATTGTTGAAGTTGTTCAATTCTTCCGATTGAAAGTTGAAAATTAAAATTAATGTTTAATGGTGGCAAAGTATTGAGTTCAGTAATAATATTCTTTCATTTAACCCAATAAGGCCCAACACATATGATGATGTAAAATCGAACCACCGTAGGTTGGTTTGGTTATAACTCATTCTCACGATATGAATATGCAAACTGCAGGTGAAATTACCTGATTGTTCGCAGGGTATAATGCATTAGTTCTCAAGATTCGAATACAGATGTTTCATTAGAAACACTACTACCGTGTACATTGCTCGCGACCATCGTCGTCTCCAGACTGTATTTATTAAAACACAAGATTCCCTTTTCTTTGGAGGTTGCTTACAACCGTAAAGATGATTTTCTTGAAGCTTTTTGCTGTCATGTTATGTTCAGAATATGAGATAGATGACGGTAATACCTCATGAGTCCTGTTGTTAAATGGTTTGGTATTCTTACTTAGCGATGTAGAAACCTTCTTTGGTTTTCCACACATGCACGATGTGAAGCTGTTTTTTATTTGCTTTAATTATATTATTCATTTTGTTGTTTTGCTTATGATGCTCCAGTATCTATTTATTTCCACAACTGGATAATGGTTTTTCTTCTGAGACTGATTTAATATGTGCATGTTATGTAGGTTTAATTTTTATGACCAATTGATGACCTAAATCATTGTTTGCAGACCGGGGATTGGCGAGAACACAAGAGGGGAACTACTTGGTCCCACCACCTCCGGAAGTCGGCAACATCGCACGTCGATAACTCCGCACGGCAAGCCGCTAATCGGACTGTACACGCCAATAATCGATCGCTTGTGACTTAGGGTCTCGCTAATGATACCGTTACCAGTAAGGTTACGGTGATTAGATTTAAGGGTATGGCTGGCCGTGACGCCTTGTTCAAACGCGATCAAATACCAGATCAGATCAGCTGAGCGATTAACTGCTCCCAAGGAACGTACCGGCTGAGAATCAAACAAATGTTGGGGGATAACTCCTGAACAGAGCAAGGAACTACTTCTGGCTGAACCAAGACAGGAAGGAATACAAGAAACAGCTGGGAACATTCTATACACAGCAATATTATCGATCTACTAATTCCAGCAATCTGTGTGTGGGTGTGGGTTGGTTTCGTTGTTGCGCTGTGTGCTGTATCTGGTGGTCTGTGACGCGTTGGTTTCTCGCAACCAATCGTGCGCCGATCCTAGATTGATAAGCTTGCCAGTAATTGCTGGGACCGAGATGTAGCTTTTCAAGGTTTGATATAATACCGATCATGTGCTTGCTCCCAAGTTATGCATTTATTTACACTAATGAGGACATGTTGCGGCGTAGGCGTGGCGATGGGGAAAGGGCGTTGAGTTACCGGGGTAGGAGTGGCAATGGTCAATGGCAGCGATATGTCATGGCGAGCAAAGACAGTGGAAGTAAAACTTGATTTAAATCTGTGATTTAATAACCTGTGTCGTGTGATTTTTTTTGGATTTTTTTTGCACCGTACGGCACGCACAACGGCAGCCGTATGGGCAGCATCTATGTTAAATTATGCGAAGGAAGAGGTATGTGCACAGTGAATGGGTTTTTATTAATAGGTGCCCAGGGAAGCAAGGAATTTGTGGGATGGCAACAAAAGGCAAGCTTTTTACACAAAGCAGACACAGCAGACTTATCACGCATTATCACACTTCTACAATCGTAATTATGCGCAACAGGCCATCACATACATACAGCACACACTAACCCGAGAAAGATTAGATAGCCAGAAGAAGAGAGAGATGAAGCACTTAACGCCTCGAATACTGGCCGGTCGCTGAACAACGCAACACAGGACGCTTTGGGGGAGGTAGAGGGAGAAATATTTGGTGTCTAAGGTCTGGGAGTGGGAGGTGTTGGTGTGTGCAATATGTGGTGTGCGGTGTCGTGCCCAAGGAAACATGTGATCGATGAACTGTAATGATGCTCTTTTGTGTTCCAGGGGGACGAGATAGAGGGAAGGAAGAAGAGAGAGAGAGGAGAGAGAGAGAGAGAGGAGAGAGAGAGAGAGAGAGAGAGAGAGAGAGAGAGAGAGAGAGAATGAAGATGGCTGAGGTGAAGGATCTCAGCCGAGTCGTGCCATAAGCTGTGTGAGTGTAGGCGGTACCTCCATGGACCTCCGCTTGAGGCGGATCCCACCTCAAGAGTCGACTTATCTTCTGCTTATTCACTTTGCCAGGGTTGTGGAAACGGTGCACTCTGCACTTGTCAGAAGAACTTTGTCACACACCCCACCTGAGTAAGTACAGCAATGCAACGAAAGAAGTGAAGCGAGGGGGAGCAGTGAGACAAGGAGGGGGAGGCAAATAAGGCCGAGAGAAGGTGAGGCGGCGAAAGAAGAGGGTGGACCGGCTGGCAATTCGCTTTTACTAAGTCGGGGAAGGGTGGTAATAACGACGCCAAGCGTCACGCCTGTACCCGGACGCGTTCCTATTGGCCCACGTGGCCATAGCCCGCCCTGCGAGCTCCTAGGCTGGAAGCGGTCTCACTCGCACTATCGTGCTAACAAGGCCTGCAGCTGAATCCCGCCCCTCCCGCGACCGCCACCTTCTCGCGCACTCCACGTGTTGGTGACGGACCGAGCTCTGTTGTCCCAACGGCCATTCAGGGCATCTCCGGCGAGATGCTGTTGATGCTGGAACGTGCTTGTTGTCCCTGCATACGCAGTCCGAGTGGCTGGGCCGTTCAAGCACGCTCTGTTGTGGCGAATTGTTACTGTTGCGGAGTTCGAGGAGGCACGGATGATTTTTCCATGTGCGGAGATGAGGTGGTCCAGTGGTGAAGTTTTTTTGTGGAGCGAACCGTTAGCAAAGAGAAACGCCGTTAGTAAATGGCGCGCGAGATTAATGAAAGGCTGCGCACGTGCGTGCGGGCAGCGAGTTTGTTCATGTGTGAGTGTTTTCACAAGGGTGGCTCTGTGGGCTGTATTAGTATTGTGTGTGGCTGCTTGCTTGATTTGATTTGGACCATGGATAAAAGGAAGAGGTTGAAATGAAATAGAATAGAAGACAGAGATATAGTTGTGTGACCATCGCAATCAGTTCATCTGTTAAACCCACGAGTTCATGAAGGGAAGGTCACTGCGTGAACACTTATGAAATACTGCCCTGGGATCACTGTGTATTAGGGTGCCATTGTCTTAGAAGCATGTCGGTTTTGCAGAACAGCAACAATCATATCCTTCTTCTTCTTCTTCTTTTCTTTGGCTGCTCCCGTTTGCGTGCCGAATAGCGGATCAACCGTCCTCCATTTCGCTCGATCTCCACATCTTTGAAACCCAACCTACCCGCACTGGTGCTCACGCCCATCACCCATCCTGAACTCTTCTTGCCTCTCTCTTCTCCTCCTGCTGGCGGCTCCACTTCAGATCCTTCTCTTCGCGAAGTACTCCGCTTCCCAGCCTGTGCAATGTCAAAACATCTCAATCTCGCTCTCTCACTTTGTCTCAAACCGTCCTATCCTTGCCTGTCTCCTCATATAACTCATTCTGTATGCTACCATGCCTCCTCCTTCGCAACGAGAACGCAGATCTTTAACGGCACCTCCAAGCTCCGCTTCCTGTTTTGTAGCGGCCACCGGCCTCAAACCATACAAAATAGTGGTCTCATACTCTTTGTATATTCCCTAAGCTCTTGCAGCTATCCTTCTGTCACAAATCCTCCTGCAATCTTCTCCACCCACTCCACTGCTGCACCTCTTCACTTCTTCCAGCAACTCTCCGTTACTTGGACAGTTGACCAATATTGAAACCCACTCACTTCCCACAATCTCTTGCAACCCACAGCATCCACCCTCCCTCTCATTACCACATGTACTCCGTCGTTACCCTTCTGACTATCATCCCATTCTCCAGTGGTACTCCACTCTAAGGCTTGCTCAGCCTGCTCCCATCCCTAAGATCATGATGTCATCCGCAAATCTATGCCATGGAGACTCGTTGATCTCGTCCGAGACGTTCCATCACCATTGAAACAGGAAAGGGCTCAGAGTCGATCTGGGTGCAATCCACTTACCGTTACCGTCCGTATTCCTACCCGCACACCTCACGCTGTCACAGCTGTCGCTCATAACATAAATCTGCACAAGCTCACAATACTTCTCCACCACTCTGTCTCATACAATCGTTACCCTCTCTTGGCACTCTATCATATACGCTTTCTCTAATCCCAACACACAAGTAATCTTCTGGCCTCACTATACTCCTCCGATCAACATTCGTCAAAGGCAACTCCCATCAGTGGTGCTACTTCCTAGGCATAACCTCCATAATTGCTGTCACAAAATCGTCACCCTTGTCCTTCTGGCTTCCAACTGCTTTTCCCACACTTCATGGTGTGCTTAACAAACTTATCCCTCGTAATTTTCACGAGCTCGCACATCACCCTTGTCTTGAAAATTCGGAACCAGTCACTTATCTCACTACCTCTCGCATCTCTCACTTTCCAAGATTTTATATAAACAATCTGGTTAAGCAAACCCATGCCATCTCTCTACACTTCAGCCACCACTGGTATACATTCTGGCAACGCGCTTTCCACTCATCTCTCTCAGAGCAGTCTCACTTCATCCTTTCTGATCACACCCATTCCTGATCACTTCTATCCACCTCTTCCAACCTTTCTCTCTTCGTATTTTTCTTCATATCGCTCATGAAAGTAACCATCCACGTTCACAACACACTCTCACTCGCTCGTCACACATTCACGATTTATGTCCTTATCAGCCGAACTGCAGCACATCCTTCCCAGCTTCGTCCTCTGTCTTGCCAATGGTATAAATCCCTTGTTCCTTCTTTTGTATCAATTTCTCATACGCTCGTCATAGCTTTTTCTTAGCCTTTGCCACGCTCTCTTCTTGCTCTTCGCCGCCGAACTCTTGTATCTGCCCTACTTTCTTCATCTCTCTGAATATCCCACTTCCTTTTCGCCCAACCGCTTCTTTCCTTATACTTCCTGTACTTCCCCGGCACATCACCAAGTCTACTTTTACTCCCTTCACCTGTCGCGTGTCACATCAGTCCTTCCTCGTAGCCCCTCACACTTCTGCTGTCCGTTGCCCAATATACCACCATTTTAACACCAGCTCCACACGTGTCTCGCTCCTCCCTAAATTCCACACGCAACAGTCGTTCCTCTTCAAGCTCCACATCTGGTCTGGTTCAGCCTCATCTCTTCCTCCAACCTCCACCTCAAATCATCAACAGAACACAATCGATGCTGTCGAGGACTACTTAGCTCTCATGCTCAACCTTCAGTCGTCTACTCGTGCAAGGTTAATCTCCCTGCTAAGATTAACACCTGTGTGACTCCTCCATCTTGTACGTCACGCCTGTGTTCCTCCTTCTTCTTTGAAATACGTATTTCACTGCCATTTCCATTCTTTTCGAACTCTAACATTTGCCCGTCCAATTTCCTTGTTGAGACCGTACCTACATCACCTCTTCATCTCTTGATTCCCTTCCCAATTGCCCATTGAAATCTGACTCCAAATACCGACTCTTCATCTTGGATAAACTCTGGAATCACTGTATGGTGTGCCATTGCTTTAGAGGCATCGCGTTTTGCAGAACCGCAAACAATATCATATCCCCAAGGTTCGTTCTCCTAAAATTATCTCACCCTTCTTTATAAAAAAAAATTCAATTGGAATTGTTTAACTGGATATAAAAATCAACATTTCTGAGCTTTCAAATCAATAGCTGTTTATTCAAGTCTAGCCATATACCACTCAGCGTTAACTGATGGGAATACTAAGGAGGGAGGTGGGGGGGGGAAGAAAAAGAGGGGAGAAGGGAGAGATGCAAAGGTAGGAGGGGAGCGAGGAGGC
>JAXMNL010000247.1:53644-65302 GCA_035128595.1 Eptatretus atami | reverse complement strand
AACCTTCCACCTCAGACTTCAGGACAGCTGTCACGTACGATTAACCACTCTCAAATATGATTCTTTTCCATACAATTAACCACCTCCCATCCAAAATATGTCTTTTGTCACACATTGACCCCCTCCCTCCCTTGCATTCTCCTCTTACCCCTCATCGTTACGCGCATATTTTTGCAATCTCTTCTCCTTTTCTCTCCACCTGCGTCGGCGTTTCCTTCTCTCCTGCTGTTCCTTTGTTATGTTGTGGTCCTCGATTTGTTCTGTGTATTGTCTTCCAGAGCCTCGACTTGATTTAGCTATCCCACTGATGGGTTGGAATTGAATCGTTGGACATTAAACAAATGATCGCTTGTTCTTGCACCTAACCAAACTCTTCCACTCATTTTGTCATAACTGCGTCCAAACTTTTGAAATATCATCATATATGTGGTTGTGGCATCCTTTTTTAAATGGTGAAGAAATCACTTTAAAAAGACATGTTTGGGGTTTCTCAACGTACACAACTTTTTGAGATTTCTGTTCACAGACAGACAGACAACAGACGGTGAAACATCACTCGCCCACTTCGATTGCAAGAGGTAAAAGCAAACAACACAACAACACAACAACAACACATACAATAATCAATTCCAAATCAACTTTGCTTTGGCTCATGCCATATCAAAACAATGGAAGTTTAACAACAAACCTTCTGTCGGACTTCGGTTCTTATTTCCACAAAATTCAGACAACGAATCTCAAGTAACTCAGCGGTTTCCAAATACACAGAATGCTGCCATATGTTCTCTATTGACAACACAAAACACCAACAACAGAGAGAGTTCATAGAAAGCATTACAGGATGCAGTCTGAGAGAACAGAGGACGTGGGCGTGGCTGTGAGGCGAAAATTTTGATTGGTCTGATGAGCTAAAATGCTGTATATTTTGTCCAATCTTGCTTGACGGAAAGGTCTTTGAAGTGAAAGAGGTGATTGTTGTTCGACAATAGTTTGTAATGGATTTAAATAAATAATGATTTTAAACTGTTTAGAAAAAAAATTCGCCTTTATTTAACCGCATTGATGCGAAGCGTCTTTACACACCTTATATAGAATTACAATAGTATCTTGTGCTGTTTGTTTTGTGTGTGTATGAGTCATTAAAAAAAACGTTCGTTCCTGTTTTGAATGAATTTTAATTTCGTTTGACTGCAGCAGACAACGAGAGGGGGGGGGGGGGGGGGGGTGAATAAGATTATTTCACTCTCTGCGTACGTGCGATAATCGGGACGAATTCAGAGCAGACTACTCGTGAACTACGGTTCGTTTTGCCGATCGTTGTTCAAAATTAACAATCATTGAAGAGTTGTTTCTCGCATGATAAACTGACGTTTGTAGACGGACGACAGCACAGAAGACAGAACAGACGTGACAATTGTTAACCGCACTTTTTGCTTCGGGTGCACGGGGTAACAACAACAGGGGTGGGTCAATGTGCCGTGCACATGAACATTAAAGTCAACCAAGAGAATGTGAAAAAGGAGGTAAATATGCAAGCGCCAATGTTTTCAGATTCGAAGGAGGTAAATGATGCAGTGACTTATTGTTTCAGATCGAAGGAGGTAAATGATTCATTAACGCATGTTAGATGCAGAGGTAAAATGATGCAGTGACGAATGTTTCAGATCAGAGGAGGTAATGATGCAAGTGACCAATGTTTTAAGATTGAAGGAGGTAAAATGATTCATTGACAATGTTTAAGATCAGAGGAGGTAAATGATGAGTGACGCATGTTAGATTGAGGAGGTAATGATTCTTGACCAATGTTTAGAACGAAGGAGGTAAATGATGCAGTGACAATGTTTCAGACAAAGAGGTGAATGGAGTCAGCGACCATGTTTTCACTAGAGGAAGGTAATGATGCATCAAATGTTCAGATGGAGAGGTAAATGATTCAGTGCCAATTGTTTTTGATCGGAGGAGTAAATGATGCAGTGACTAATGTTTCAGATTGGAAGAGGTAATGATGCAGTGACATTGTTTCAGATTGAAGGAAGGTAAATGAATTCATTAACAATGTTTGATCGAAGGAGGTAAATGATGCAGTGAATGTTTAGATCAGAGGTAAATGAGTGCAGTTGACATGTTTCAGATTGGAGGAGGTAAATGATTCATTGATCCATGTTTCAGAAGGAAGAGGTAACTGAATGCAGTGACAATGTTTCAGATCAAAGAGGTGAATGAGTCAGCGACGCAATGTTTTCCATAGAAGGAGGTAATGAATGCAGTCAGAATGTTTAGATCGGAGAGGTATGATTAAGTGACAATGGTTTTAGATCCGGAGGAGGTAATGATGGCAGTGCATGTTTCAGATCGGAGGAAGTAAATGATTCAGTGACATGTTCAGATGGAGAAGTAATGATGCAGCGAGCCAATGTTTAAAATCGGAGGAGTAAATGATGCAAACGACCAATGTTTCAGATCAGAGGAGGTAATGATGCAGCGACCAATGTTAAATCGAGAAGTAACTGATGCAGCGACAATGTTTCAGATCAGAGGAGTAATGATTCGGCGACCATGTTTCAGATCGGAGGAGGTGACCTGATGCAGTGACAATGTTTCAGATTGAAGGAGGTAAATGATGCAGTGACCAATGTTTCAGTGAGAGTAATGTTCAGCGACCAATGTTTTGATCGGAAGGAGGTAATGATGCAGTGAACCATGTTTCAGATAGAGGAGTGAAATGATGCAGCGGCAATGTTTAAAAATCTGCGGAGGTAAATGATTAGCGACCAATGTTTCAAATGGAGGAGGTAAATGATGCAGCGACAATGTTTTCAAATGGGAGGAGGTAAAATGATGCAGTGACCATCGTTTCAGATCAGAGGATGAAATGTGCAGCGGCCATGTTTAAACTCTGAGGGGTAAGATGATCAGGCGACAATGTTTGCAAATCGGAGGAGGTAAATGATGGCAGCGACACAATGTTTCAAATGGGAGGAGGTAGATGATCAGCACCAATGGTTTCAAAGATTGAAGGAGGTCAATGTCAGCGACCAATGTCAGATCAGAGGAGGGAAATGTGCAGCGACAAATTTTTTTCACATGAAGGATTAAATGTTCAGCGACAATGTTCACATCGATGAGTAAAAGATGCAGCGGACCATGTTTCAATGGGAGGAGGTAAATGATGCAGTGACAATGTTTCACAGAATAGAGGAAGGTAAATTTGATGCAGCGACCAATGCTTCAGATCAGAGGAGGCTAAATGATTCAGCGACCAATGTTCAGATCAGAGGAGGTAATGATGCAGCGACCATGTTCAGAGATCAGAGGAGGTAAGGATGCAGCGACATGTTTAAAATGGAGAGAGGGTATGATGCAGCGACATTTTCAAGATCAGAGGCAGTAATGATTGCAGCGACCAATGTTTCGATGAGGAGGGTAAATGATGCAGTGACCAATGTTCAGATTGAAGAGGTAAATGATGCAGTGAAATGGTTTCAGATCGGAGGAAGTAATGATCAGCGACCAAGTGTTTTAGATGGAGAGGTTAAATGATGCAGCGACAATGTTCAAATGGGAGGAGGTAAAGATGCACGAGTGACGATGTTTACAGATCAGAGGAGGTATGATCAGCGACGCATGCTTCAGATCAGAGGAGGTAAATGATTCAGTGAGAATGTTTCAGATCGGAGGAAGTTAATGATGCAGACGACCATGGTTTAAAATACGGAAGGAGGTAAATGAATGCAGGACAATTTTAGATCAGAGGAGGTATGATCAGTGCAATTTTCAGGATGAGGAGGTAATTGATCAGTGCATGTTTAGATCGGAGGAAGTAAATGATTCAGCGACAATGGTTTTGATCGGAGAGGTGATGCAGGCGACAATGTTTCGATCAGAGGAGTAATGATGCAGGGCGCCAATGTTTCATGAGATCAGAGGAGGTTAAACTGATGCAGCGACCAATGTTTAGATCAGAGGAGTAATGATGCGGAGACCAATGTTTCAGATCAGAGGAGGTAAATGATGCAGCGACCAATGTTCGATAGAGGAGTAAATGATTGAGCGACAATGTTTAAAATCGGAGAGGTAATGATGCAGCGACGATGTTTCGATGAGGAGGTAATGATTCAGCGCAATGTTTCAGATCGAGGAGGTAAATGATGCGTGACAATGTTTCAGATTGAAGGAGGTAAATGATGCGTGAACAATGTTTCAGATGGAGGAAAGTAAATGAATTCAGCGACCAAATTGTTTAGATGGAGGAGTAAATGATGGCAGGAAATGTTTCACAGATCAGAGGAGTGAAATGAATAGCAGCGCGCCCAATGTTTAGAAAATCTGAGGAGGTTAAATGATTCAGCGACCAACTGTTTTCAAATGGAGGAGGTAATGATGCGGACAATGTTTAAATGGGAGGAGGTAATTAATGCAAGCGACAATGTTTCGATTGAAGGAGGTCAATGCTTCAGCGACAATCGTTTGATGCAGAGGAGGGGAATGCTGCAGCGACAATGTTTCACATCGAAGGATGTTAATGATAGCGACCAATGTTACATGAATGGGTAAATGATTCAGTGAATGTTCAGATCGAAGGAGGTAAATGTTAGTGACCAATGTTCAGATCGAAGGATGGTAATGATTCAGTGACCAAGTGATTATTCAAATCGGAGGAGGTAATGAAACAGTGCAATTGTTTAGTGAGAGGGAATGATGACGGACAATGTTTAAAATCTGAGGAGGTAAAGTGATTCAGAGTTCAGACGTCAATGGTAGTTCAAGGGAGGGTAATATGACTGCAGCGGGACCAATGTTCAGTCGAAATGAAGTTATGTTTCCAAAGGAAGCAATACTACATGGGATGTGCTTTGCTGCAAATGCTTTTTAATTCTCACAACGGACGCATTGGTATTTTGTTATCGTGTTATATATCGGATTATAAGGGTTCATCTAAATATTACATATGCAGTAAACAATCTATCCCAGGCACTCACGATAACCGCCATCAATTCTTCCATCCATTGTCAATCACCTTTTACAGGAGTGTCCCTTCTCTCTAAATGCCATTATGAGGGCAAATGGATTGACAGAGTACAATAGATTTGAATCATTGGATGAATAACAGACGGTTGCTGAGATACCAACCGCAGGGAGCAGCACTGACATTTCAGCGTTACCTTCATGGACAAAATATGAGGTGAACATGCGTTTCTACTTTTTTTTTTATATTTAGACTACGTGGTTTCCAGAAACTTCGAATCCAGATTAGCAAAACTCATCCTTTCCCGGACTTGAACTCCCTATCCTATCATCACTGCAGTCGTTGCATTATCCTTTCAGTGGGATATCTAATGCTGACAGTTGCTGAGAAAACAAGTGGACATGGTTAACCCGAGGTTTCTTCCACACCGACATTATTTGGTCTCACTCCACTTCGACAGGTAACAGTCAGGCGTCGAGTACCAGTCCATTGGGTATGATGTTTACAGGTGGATGCGCACGCTTTAACGCTCCCCCGAAGAGTGTGAGCAACATGGCGAGTCCCGTGCTGTCGTATAACACGTCGTCTCCACAACCGTTCAGTCAGCGCCATGCGCCAAGATAACCAATGCTGTGTCTGCACGCGATCTGGGTATATCCAGCTGTGCAAAATGAACTAGAAACAAGAGGAAGAGGAGGAGGATGTGGAGAAAACCCAAACATCACTCATCAAATGGTCTTGATGTTTGTTTTTGACCATTTCTTGGACGTGCATTTACCGATTTTGTTCAAACTGGGCACACAATAAGACTGATGGCTTCATGGCACACCATCTTTTTTTTTCGAATCAGTCAAAGATGGCGACCGGGGATGTTTGTTACTTAATGTGTCACTGCATTTTCAAGGCATGGTACCGTTCTGTTCAAACTTGACACAAGCACAGAACATGATGACGTACATGTGCCCTCACTTATTTTGCGATCTGATCAAGATGGACTGGTGAGTGCAGCCATTTTAGGTGTCATAATGTGGGCTTGCCCTTTTAACTCCGTCTGCAAATTTACGAAACAACGGGGTGTGACATTTTATGTTTTTTTATTGTTATATTAAATGAAATGTGTCCTTAGAACACACATCATCTCAGACCCATGGTCAGCTGTATAAAACATGTACCACTAATCATTGTCAGCAGAACATCTGCAAGCTCGTAGCAATGCTCGCACCTGATTCCGACTTGAACAGCAATACGCATGTCCTACACACAGCACACAACACAAGGATTGTTCGGCATCATTTCTTACACAACATAGACGACACCAGTAACACATCTTAATATCCCATGATAACAAGTTATAATTGAGTCAATTTCCAGATAAAGATGATCCGAAGCTGATCTTTCTTGGAAACACATTCAAAGTTGGATCTCAAAGCCAGCCGCAACATGGGCATCCTCTGTGTAAAAGTACTTCCTTAGGCACGTGGATCCTTTGAGCGACAAGACTATGCCAAGTTTGTGGAGTACTTGCTCTCCTCTGAGCTGGTCCCGTGCTCACACCTTGCTCAGCTTGACGGTGGAAACAAGCCCTTCAGATATTTTGAATGTACGGCAAATGAAGCGGATACTGAACTGAGAAACACACTTGATAGCTCGTTTATTAGCACAAGTCGGTGTATATGATATGAATTAAGTTTAAAACAAAATGATTTGGGTAAAAGCAGGAAGAAAAGTTTAAAATTTGAAATAAAAACCAACCTTTTTCCACCGGAGTTCAAAAGAACAGATGGGGAAATGGTTCATAAAGGTTTCTTGGGGCAGGTTAGTCCTGAACTCTGGTTCAGACACCACATGACTTTCTTGAAACAATTTTTCAAGTTGGGCACTCACGCAGCGCAATGGGCATCTCTGTCGTACAAGTCTGTCCTTGGCACACTGATCCTTTCGAGCGAAAGACCTTCATCAAGTTTGATGGGTACTGCTTCTGCTCTGAGCTGGTTCTGTGTAACTTGCTCAGCTTGACGCGTGGAAACCAAGCTTCCAGATCAATGGAATGTACGGAATGAAGTGATACATATGAGAACACACCTTGATAGCCTCGTTTTAATTAGCACATCGTTGTATATGATATGATAAAGTTTACAACACAAAATATTTGGGTAAAAGCAGGAAGAAAAAGTTTAAAATTTGAATAAAAACACACCATTTTCAGAGTTAAAGAAAATGGGAAATGTTCATAAAGGTTCTCTTGGGGAGGTTCAGTCACTGGAAATTCCTGGGTCATCACGTCAGCATGATGTTTCTTGGACAAACCCTTTCAAAGTTGGACTCCAGAAGCCAGCCGCCACTGGGCATCTTGTCGTACAAAGTCTTCTTGGACACTGGACTCCTTTCGAGCGACAGCTTCTCACGTTTGATGGAGTACTGCTCTCCCTCTGACTGGTTCCCGTGCTCACCTTGCTCAGCTTGACGCGTGGAACAAAGCCTTCCAGATAATGGAATGTGTCGGAATGAAGCTGAGTTATGGGTCATCAAACTTACATCGGTAGACAGGTGGTGGTCTCTAATGTTCCGTCTTTGGTCGTACACCTGCTGCAATTTCTGTGCTGTACCCCCAACAGTTTCTGCAGGCGACGCAGTTTGCCAGGTGAGACTGCCAATTTTCTGGTGAAACTCCAAATCCATAATCTCTTCAGCTTCATCATATGTCTCCTTTTCCCGCTTGTGAAGCATCGCTTCATTCTTCTTTCAATTCTTCTTCTTCAGATCTTCAAGAAGCAGTTAACCACCACTGAGATCATCCATCGAAACATGATTTTATAAGCGGCTTAATGCCCTCCCTTTCCCAAAGCGAAACGTCCGCAAGACGAACCTCTTTCCTTCTGATTTGTTTTGTATGTCCGATACAACATGATCTTCTCTACCTCATTAACCCTCCTGAAGTACCGTCTGAATCTGGACATTAACCAAAATCGAATCGCCTTGTTCTTGTCCACCTAAATAACTCTTCCACCTCATTTTGTCAAAACTCGTCCACAACTTTTTGAAATATCATCCCATATGTGGTTGTTGGCCCTTTCTTTAAATGGAGAAGAATCACTTTAAAAATTTGTTTCGTCCTAATCCGTCCACAACTTTTTGAGATTTCCTGTTCACAGACAGACAGACAAACAGAAAGCGGTGAAAACATCACCTCCGCCCACCTTCGGTTAAGAGAGAGATTCCTACACCGGCTGCAATTTCTGTGCTGCCAGCGCGCCCACACCAGGTTTTCTGCAGGGCGCACGTGGTTTGCACAGTGACCGCATTCTGGTGAAACTCAAAAAATCCATACTCTCGCTCAGCTTCACTCATTCGTTCCTCTTTTCTCCCGCCTGTGAAGCATCTTCCACATTCTCTTCAATCTCATTCTTCCTTCCAGATCTTCAAGACAGCAGTTCACCACCACCTGAGATCATCCCCATCGGAAACCATGATTATTTATACCGCTGCTAATGCCCCCCCTTTCCCCAGCCACAGCATCCCAAGAAACCTCTTTCCTTCTGAGTTGTTTCTGTACCCATCGTCCCGCATCCACAACCATGATCTTCTCTACCTCATTAACCTCCCTAAGTTCACCTCTTCCTGGGTTTCAAGTCTTTCTTCCATTTCTGGCATTGAGAGTTTGCTGATGTTCCATCTTGTTCACCAATGTGTCCTCCAGAGCCTCATTCTCCCCACTTTTCTTATTTCTCGAAGTCTCCCTCCATTTTGTCCCTTAACCACTGCTGTTGGTACGTTCCCCACCCCGTCTTTCTCCTGTTCTTTTCGTTCTGTTCTGTCCTGGTCGGTTCTATGTCTAGCTCCTGCAGGAGCCTCGAGTTCTTTCCACGTTCTTCGGCTTTCATTTTGAGATCTTGGAACTGCATTCATTTAATTTTCTTATTCCAGCGGCGTGTGCGTGTGTTTTCGTGTGATTTATCGTTCCAGCTCCCCATGAGCCTTCGACCCAGTTGAGTGAAAAAAAAAAATAATCCCCAAGTGAAAAGTGTGCACGTGACATTGCAGTGGTTTCTCCGTTACCATAACCTTTTCGTGTTGCTCCATGTGTGCCTGCTCCTCTTTACGCGGCCACTCCACCGATACGATGCCAAAAGCGTGAAATGCATCCAACAGGTTGGCTAAACAAACAAACAAAAAATACAAAAAAAGTTATCGATTAAAAGGACACTTACAGGTTGAGCTACTGTACATGGAGTTGTTGAGGCAAACTTCAAGTCACGTGTCAAACCTGTTGTGCTTATAACATGAATGTGTATTGTATTACAACATAACTATTTGTGTTGTGTCATGGGGATTAAAAATGTGATGAACTGGGACGCAAGAGTGAGACTGGTCAAGTGAGAGTCTGCTCACAAGGACATGATTTTTAAACACTAGATAAACAGCTTCGTGGAAACAGATTCTCCATGAACATCAAAGCTCAGGTAAGCCACAAACATGGATCATAAACTTAACATTCAGTGCTGATGTTAACGCCGACACCGTCACTACAGATCCTCGTTCGAAATGGGGAAGGCGAGGGAGTAGGAAGAACAGCAGGAAAGCTATTACCCTCAGTGACGCTGTCGGCAATTCCGCAGAGGAAGACTTTTGTGGAGAAGACAGGGTTCTTTTGTAGATATATCGTGGAAGCCTGCCCACCAGTCCACATCGATTCATCTCTGACTGTTTGGAGGTGGTGAAAGTTCACATCCACACAAACACTCTCTCTCCACGACGTTGAAACACTTTCATCAATCACGATTACATTCCCACATCCCATTCTCATGTCGAACCACAACAAACAAAAAGTCCAAGCACTTCCCCAGGGTTTAGAACAGACAGGGTGTCCAAAAAGATGCGTACCAACTGAGCTTGATGTGGTTGTGGCTGATTACCAATGCTGGCTAGACTCTGCTTGCGTGTTGATGGTGGTGCTTGTGGAAGACAGAATGGACCCCGAGGATACCTTACTCTCTCCAGAGGGTGCCTTGCACTTCTTCCGAGCCAACTTCCGTTCAATCCAGGCGATGTGTTCTCTGTCTTGCTTGCTTCGTACGAGCAACTTGCGTCTGGCTCGGCCAAGGGTTACGACTCGAGGCAGTAAGTGGAGAGAAGCGTGCCGGAGAGTATGAATCGGGACATGGAGGCGGGCTGCAGGGAGTGCGAAAAATACAGTCATATACAAGGAAATACATCCATTAATGTTCCATAACTACAACTAGAACGGCACTCGGTATAGCCACAGAGACGCAGATTATAAAATAAACACAGCTGTTGGGGTTAAGAGCAATTCGAGGGAGGAAGGTGAGCAGAGTGCAAAGATGGAGTAAGGGAGGATCCAGAATATGTGGAACAAGAATGATGAACAACAATGTGCAAAGAGGTAAGGGAAGTGGGGTACAGGATTAATCACACAAAAGAATATCTGTAAGATTTCAAGAACATTTTTGGGGTGGAGGAGGAGGACAAAGATGAGGACAGAAAACGAGGATGGAAACCTGTCTGCAGCACGTAACCTGAGCTGGACTGGAAAAGTCCGAACAAATTACAAAGAGGTAGTAATCAACATTTAAGGATACTTCTTCCACGAGCCTCGACAGGATATCCAAAAATAAAAAGCTTAAAATATACAACAACAGGTCTCAAAGCAACCGGCTGTGGACAGATTTGGAAAAGTTCAAACTTACATTTAAGTCTCCGAAGGCCTTGGAGCCAGAGCTGAAGTCACTCATGTCCGAGTCAGCAGGGATGCGTGGAGCCGAGTCTGCACAAGTACAACCTCATTACACACATCCTTGCTAATTCCTTCCCAGCTCTCTTCCAGCTGATATTCCGTGTTGACCTCCACCGAACATTGGACACTCCGTGCTGGCACCTAGACTCCTAACAAGCTGCCAAATGCTCCGTCCAGTCAGAAATAGTCCTGCAGAACCGCTTGAGTGACAGGCCCAAATTTTTTCAACTGCTGAAGATGTCACACAAAATCGATGTAAGATGTTCTGTGGAGGCTTCCGGTGGTGTGCTTGTACGTGGGAGGAGGGGTTGGTGCCATGACGGTGGACCTGCATGCTTGAACAGGATGCAGGCTGGATAGGGCTGCAAAGAAATGACATGCAAGGTTGTGTACAATTTAAAAATGTTTCGATCACTCGTAACCCTCCAAAAACAAAGAGAATAAATTAAAAAAAAAACAAATTAAAACTGGAGGGCAAGGTAGAGCACACCCTCCGCAGGTTGAACAGGTTCCGTTTTGTAACCACTGTAGACTGGATCTACATGCGGCCATGAAACATGTTATGGTACCACTCATCACCGATTTTCGGCCGAATCCGTCATAAGTTTTTTGAGATGTCGTGCTTCATGACGTTTTAGCGCTGATCACACATGGCGAAGAATCACTTGAAAATTAAATAATTCTCGATCCGGATCCGGATTTGGATCTTCACCGAAATCAAATCAATTCGTCTTGCCACGCACCCAACCTGTCCTCAAAATTTTCCGAATCCGTGTCCAACCATTTGAGATATCATGTTCACAGACAGACGGACAGACAGACAGACGGACAGGGGTGAAAACATAACGTTCGTCACGTTCGCTGTTCGAGAAACGAACTAGAAGGTTCATAGAACAACCCTGTATGTTACAGCGTCGTGTCAAGTATATAATCTGAACTG
>JAXMNL010000247.1:6223-26256 GCA_035128595.1 Eptatretus atami | reverse complement strand
TTTACATTCAGTCTTACACTTGCAAATGGCAAGCTCTGGCAAGTCCCGCGAAATGGTGGGAGTTGTTGTGGAGACTGGAGTTGGCGCAGAGTCTTGTGTTTCTTGCTGCCATCCCCATTCTGTTGGAGATACTGGAAATGGTGCTTTCACGAGCGTATTACCCCACACGTGTCCACTCTGAAGTGACAAGATAAATTACTGATTAGATATATCTTGACCTCGGATGGCTGTAATTGTGTGCTTTCTGTGTGGCCGCCGGTAATAAATGTGCATTGTGTGAACTGTTTTCAGCGGTCCCCACGTTCTGCTTCGTCCTTTTCTTATTGACCTCCATCGCCTGCTCACGTAAAAAGGTTCCGTAGTGGGTGCAAACGGCCCAGGTAAATGTATGCCTGAACCGATCGAGGGTCGACGATTACTACCCTGTGTGCTCGTTTTATCCTGATAGTTGAGGAACGGGCAACCGTCCGAGACGCGGCAGTGCTCGTGTCGGAGTCGACCTTGCGGCGAGTACCGATCGCCCAGTTATAAAGCGATCCCAGCGTGGGTACTGTTAGGGTAGGTCGAGCTTCGGCGAACAACCTTATCCTACGCGGGTGGCCGAATTGCACGAGATTGTGGGTGTAGGTACGAACGCCCACCCGTGACTTGGCTCCGGGCGATAGTTACCCTGGAGGGTCACGACTACGAATGGTCGCGTGGCGGTGGGCGACGTGCGCGCGATCGAGTTATCGTGGCCGGTTTCCGCACGCCGCGGGGCCGCGAATTCGCAACAATAGTAGTATATATATTAATAGTATAGAATATATAAGTATATATAACGTATATATATTAGTATATGAATATATACATAGATATATTATATTTGTTACGAGGCCGGGGGTCGGCCGGGCAATCCGTCGAACCGACAGTGTCTCTGAATTGGAGCCGCGAGTCGATTCCGGCCCGAGGCCCGAGTATCTGGTATCGCTTTTGCCTATGGAATATAGATGACTGCCTGCGGATAAATTTCTTCCGAGGACGCGAGACCCCGGGTTCCCTTGTACAAGAAGTTCGCGTGAATAGCCGCAATAGCTCGGAATTGCAAATTCAGTGGGGTAGGCGTATCGTATTCTGTCCAATCTTCAATTACGGTGAATTGCTTGCAGAGTGACCAATCTACCGATGTCCCACTCGCCGTCGTTCGAGTTGAGTGCGATTCTTATTACGATGAACAGTAAACCGCCCATAGCTGCGGAGCTTGTCCGTGCACCGATTCCATGAGCGGATTTTTCGGGGTAATCGCCGAGAACGCGTGTGGCCAAATGGTACCCCTCGCTATGAGACACGGTCATAACCGAACGCCGCTTTCTATTTCTGCCCTCACGAAATGTTCAGTGCAATGAGGATTGCCGGACGGCAAGCGCAGCAGGTACATTAGCACAATGCGACATTTTTATTTATAATGAAAGCTAGCCTCATCCAATAAGACTATTAGGCCAAACACGTAATGCAGAGAGTAACGAAAGTCAAAAAAGCCACGATCAAAAGAACTACAACGTTCTATGAAGCAATATAATTAAGTACAGTCAGCTTACAAACAGTTTTACTTACGGGAACTCGGGCACCTGACAACTATTACATGCTCGAAAAAGAAAAGCAGGGAAAAAGACCCCACAAAGGCAATGGGTCAGACTTGGAACCCTCTATGGGATCTTTAGGCGTGGACGTGTATGGCTATGAGAGTCCGAGACGACGACGTCCACAACGAGACCGTTGCAAGGTTACCTGCACCCCGGGTGGTGTCTGCTTGGCGACACCCGACGTCCCAGTGCCCTACGACCAGGGCATTAGCGCTTACGGCGCTAGGCCGTCGAACTCGAAGCTCATTAGGCGCTTTCCGTGTGGCGGCGAGCTACTCTCTCGGCTCTGCTGCTCACAGCAGAAACGCAGCCTTGCGCGACTGGCGCCGACGGGTGCTCCTTTGTGCTCGCCACGGTGCGAGCTAGCGTGCCGTCGTCGAGCTCGGGGAGGGGACGTGTAATTAGGCCCTATCCGATGTGGCAGGCGAGCTCTCTCGGCGGCCTCTCTCCACATCGAACGGCGTGGCCGGTGTGCGCGACACAGCAAGGCAAAGGCTGCGCCTTCTGCATGCTCGGCCGCGTGCTCCTTCGCGACGCCCCGCGCACTTCCTACGCAGACTCCTGCTTCTGGCTTCCTCCCGACTCCCCCACCTTGCCGAAGCAAAAAGCTTACTCCTCGCCAGCGCGAAGCTAGCAGCACACGAACTCTCTGGCGCACCACGGGACTTGAGGCCGCTCACGACTGCAGACTTCAAGCTCACACGAACGCAGCCTGAGCTACGGACTCCCGAGCGGGACGCTGTTTTGAACAAAGATAAAGATTCCGTTGCTCTTTATCTTTGCACCCCCTCCCCCCGCAACAGCGCCGGGGTACTGACTATGCGGACTCATGGTGGTGTCCACTCCTCGTGGCGCTCATCCCGGTGTGTGGAGGAGTGGAGTATTGATTTACGTGGCCATGGGTAATGGGCAAGGAAGATTCGTTCGCGGGTCCTCTTTGCATGCACCCACATAAAATAAAAAAATACGAAAAGCAGGGGATGTGGAGTAGCGATTTGTGTTTCCCGTTTTAAGATATTAGATCGATCCGACAGGCACAAATCTAAGATCGATCCTCGTGAACATTAAAACCAATGAAAGGTGAGCTATCTCAGGGAAAACGCACTTATTGACAGTGAGCGGCTAAGGGAAACCTGTTATGTTGCGTGCAATTGAATTCGCAAATTCCGTACCAATATATACTTGTTGGCGAAATTCGCGCGGTCCGTCGGTGCGTGGCGACGGCACGACGGGAGGGCGGTCGAATTCGCGACCGGTTGTGTGCGCCCTCGCCACGGAGGACATATTCGAGGTCGTCGGACCCTCCCGGCTAGATGGCTTGCCGGGATCAGTCAGCGGGTGGAACCTTTGCGCCTCCACCACAATCGTCGCCAATCGGACCACCCCGCGTAGGATATAGGGTTGTTTTTCGCGAAACATTCGGACATGCCTAAAGTACTACGATGGCGGTGGGCAACGGCGGATGGTAAAGTGTTTGCCGGGGCGATCGGTACCTCGCCCAGGTCGATCCCGAGACACGAGCGCTTGGGCGGGCCCGTTCCGTACTGATTCGGGATAAACCGAGCGGCTGTTTATTGTCGACCTCTGGGGTATGCGGTTTTCGAGATATTATTTACCCGGGCGGTTTTGACACCACTACGACCCTTTACTTGAAGCAGGATGGAGGGTCAATGAAGAAAAGCGAAGCGAAACGGGAAACAGTTCACACAATGCAATTTATTCCGCGAGCAACAGGCGGAGACACATATAGACACGGTATTTACAGCCACAATTAGCAAATGCAACATATATCAAATTTAAGACAAAAAACAATAATGCAACGCAACGCAGAGCCTACACCGACTAAAACGCGACAACCGTCGGAACACTTTATACAGGTTTCCTACCGTACAAGACAACGGCGCCACAAATCCATTCACGATCGTCTAAGCAACAGGAAAAGACTCCCACTCAAGGGCAAGGGAGTCCAAGACTGGGCGGTGGCCTAATGCCGTCGGACCTGGATTGAGCGGCGCAGGTCCACGAGACCTGTTGAAGGAGCCAAACCAACGCGCCCTCGTGGTGGACGAGCCGCCAAATGTCGCTGCACCGGCGGTGGTTCCGTGGGTCTAGATCCTGCTGGTGGTACGAAGTGGGAACAGTGGGCCCCCTTGTACGTGCACTCTCGATCAGGCGAGCGGGAGGGAAGAGGGGAATTTGTTGTATTGCTCTGGGGAGGGGAGTAATAGACGGCTTTGCTCGGAGTCCGCGATTTTCGAACGCGACCAGGTCAGGTTCGCTGCCTGAAGATGTTCCCTCGTATCCCGGATCCCGAGCCTCCGGGGGAGTTTCTCCATCAGGGCGCGGCTCTTCCCTGCCGCAGAGTTGCGTGCCCTTCCGTTAGCCGTGGTGCCTCACCGTAGCCGTTCGCCTCCGATACCCTGAATGGCTGCGCCCACTTGCTCTGCCATGCGAGCTCGTCTCCCGACTGGCTGCCGGGATACCCACCGATACTGACCCGGAGTCCGCTCCCCGAGTAAGGCTGCCCCTAGACCGGACTGATACGGCTGTGTCGAGCCCTCCGTCTGCATTCTCTGGACTCTGACCCAACCGGGATGAGCTGTGGCGAGCCGCCACCTCGTAGCTCTGCAGGTCTCGGGCCGGACTCTGCTGGCCAACTGGCGCGCCGGTATACTGGGGGGGGGCCCGCCGTCTGCCCAGCCATTGATGACTTGCCGGCCGGGTCTGCCCCAGCCCGACTAAGCTGTCGAGCCCGGGGATGGGGCCGATCAGTGCGCACTTGCGCTACAGTCTTTTTTATCGAACTCCAGGAAAACTCTCTCATCCATGACGGTGAGACGCAAATTCTCTGGATCCGAAACGAAGCTCGAGAGGGCGGAGCCGAGTCAACGCCTCGCCGATTGCGATGGAAGAAGAAGGGCGTTGTATCTTTCTCCCTGATCGCTTCAATTTGCATTGCCCGATCCGTCAGGCGCGTGCTGGAGGCGGGGCCAAAGCGCGCACCGACGCCGCTTGGCCTAATTGGATGGATCGAGGAATGTCGGCGCGGTGTAGCATTCCTGATACCGATAATTGCTGTCCTCGAAGTAAAAGGCGCATCTGCAACTCGCGGTGTCCGCGAGTGGGAATACTGCTTGCCAGGTAAGAGCCCGAGCGCTCGGGGGTAGTGTTCTTTCACCTAGGTGGTGCGGGAGTGGCCGTAGAGAGACGTGTGCCGTGGACAGGTTTCATCGGCGGCGCGTGCTCCCGATGGCCATCTGGCGCCGGGTTTTGTGAATCGGCCGGGTGAGCCATAGTTGGAAGGGTTACTGCGGTAAGCGAGTGGTGAAGGTAGGGGTTGTGGGCGGGCTGGCCGTTGTTTGTTGTTTGTTGTTGGCCTGTAGTTGCTCAAAACAAAGGTAGAACAAGAAAAATCGCCTAACCAAAAGGATCGAGACGCACCGAATGAATATCACATATAATTCCTCTTAAACAATGGGTTTGGGCTGAACGTACACATGTACTTAGAGAAATATATCTCACCTAGGGAACCTTTTAGGGTCGTAATTGTGCGAATTGCTCACGCCGTGAACACTACCGCCTTCTCGCACGCTTTTTTACAGACTCGTCCCGAGTCGTCAAATTAATCGGCGTGTGCCATGCATGTGTAGTTCTCCGCCGAGTACGTTTTACCTACGGATCCCTGAGTTGCGACATTCATGGTATTACGTGACCCAAAATAAATAGACTCTGAGGGCTGAGTAAGCGTAACTCAAACAAACTCAATCACACGGACAGGACTTAAATAAGGGAATTGCCGGCGCTAGACAGACCAGTTCGCCGGGAGGCCTATTGCTACATGTGGCAAATGGTATAATACAGCAATACACAACTTAACCTTAACCTTATAATGCCTTACACATACTCCATGGCAGGCCTCAATGGATCTCTGCAGGAAAAGAGGTAAGAGTCACAGAAAACCGCTGCAGCAGGCCGCCACTGCAGGCCCGTGTTGCAGCTGCCAACAGGACAGTTCCTGCAGCTTGCAAACTGTGTTGGCTTGCGGATCCGGCGCGGCATGGAAATGAAGCGAGGGGGTGCAAAGCAACGAATATGTGAACGGGGCCTGTGAGAGCGAGGGCGTGTGGCATCGGACATTTGGCCAAAGGTAAAGGCAACATAGCCTGCAGAAAGACCGTTGCAGGCAACACAAGCTCTCAGTAGAGGCATAGTGGCCGCTTGCTAAGGCGATACACAGCACGGCCTATGGATCGAGACTAGCGGCACGACGAGGGCCCTGCTATGAAAAACAGACCCGTCGGAAACGATCCGACCGTCAAGGCCCTTTGCGCACCATAACGGCAGCAGCCGGACGAAGTTGGAGCGGCAACTAGGCCTCGAAGTAACATACAGCCGCCGGACGATCCGACCGCACCAGGCCGTTGTAGTCAAAGATCATCGAGCTAGCCGGCGATGAATGCTTGGGACGCCGCGGCGTATGTTGTTGCCGTGGGGAGTCAGTAATGCGATGGTTCTGGGTGTGGAGTGGGAGTACCGTAGGTGGACGTTTGGTTGGTAGCCACAACACAGAAGGTCGGACTGTCTCGGACCATTACCCACTCCTATCTGTGTCTCGCCTGGGCCCACCTATTCCGCTGTCGCTTTTGCCTGTCACTGTCCGTATTTTTGGAGCCCACGCTCGGCCGCTTAAATTGTCAATAACCTAATGTTAAGCCCCAACGTGATTTTTTTTGTTGTTGCTTCATGTGGCGAGCGCGGCGTTATCAATACGTCATACCCTAACCCCCCTTTACTGTCTTCTGTTCGCGGAGAGGCTTTTTGAGGGTCTATACACTCTATCGTCACGGAGCCTGAGCTCCCACACCGTACGTCCCTATACCCGGAGGGGAATATAGGGAGAGCTTGCGTCCATGGTGTCGAGGGCCGTCAGCGAAGCCTCAGGATGGCCTCACCCAGCAAATGCTCAGCGATCTAACCCAAAGTGGGTCCAGCGGCAAACGAGAGCTGAAGGATGATGCTGCCCGGAGGGGTACACTTCCTAACTCTACCCTATCCATTAACCCTTTAAACTAAACACCGGGCTTCCAACAACGCGTCCGCGCTTACACTATGGTTCTAACAACCCAGATTCCCGTGCGCCTGTGTTGTGTCCTCACACTTTCGGGCTCGGCCTCAAATTTCCCTCGTGCCCTTGCACGGTTTCGCTGGCTGAGCCACGCCGTGGCTCCCTAAGGGCACGGCAACAGACCCTCCGCCGAAATCCCTACGATGCAGCCTCCCGGGCCACTACACATTTGCACTTTCCCCGACGCCTACCAGCTCCCTAAATCACCCGGGGAGTGCCCCCATGGCAACTCCCTGAAACGCCCGACATGTGGCAGGACCTGGCGCCCCGGGCGCCTTTCGCGAGGGTCACCGTGCCCACGACGACTGCCGCCCACCAGCGGGCCACGGGGTTTGGGGGCGGCAGCGGTCGGCTGCGCTTTGCCCACGCGTACGCGAATGCGGGCGCAGCTAGGTTTGCCGGAGGGATACCGGGGTTGACAGGGCGTTAACTTATTCTATACTCAATGATGGCCCGTGCCCACTACGCTAACGGGTCCGAGCTGGTCGCCTATTGGGCCCGAGTTTGGCTTTGCTACCACGGCGGATGCCTAAGACTCGAGTAGCCCGGGTAGACGCTGGGTATGCCGGAGAGAGAGGGAGATAAGGCAGCTCGCGAGGTACTCACAGGAGCTGAAAGTAGCAGCCCAGCTCGGGTCCAGGTCAGACCGTCCAAGCTCAGGGCTTCCTGCCTCCTCCAAGAGCCGTTTCTGATGCCATGACACGGCTCCCACCAACAGAAAAACGACCTTCCATTTTGTCAAGTTTATTAACTAACACACTAACGTCACTCTACACTGAGAGACCCCGGGTCCTTGCGGGAGTAACTCACTCTCCCCAGATCACTCATTCACCCGCACCCATGCATCTCCCGACATTGTCGCTAATCCACCTCACACAGAACCGCGCTGGCTCACTCACTCACGCAAATACATGTTTCCGACTCGAGGCGACCCAACACACTACATCTACTGTCAGCGCAATCTCTGGCCATTCTTTGCGTAACACTAACATAATCCCCTAACTCACTTCGTGCGCTTCGTCGCCCTATCTCGAGCCCTTACATCTATCACACTGCCACGTTCCTTTTAATCACTACGTATCTAGAGTGTTGACGTCCACCTCTTGACTCTTATCACACCTCAATCGACGCTTCCTGTATCGACTTGTCCCATTAGAATTTTGTGACCATTTGTTTCCCCTCCTAATCTCACCTACAAATCTCTACGCCAATCTACCCTATTCCACGGACCATCGCATAGTTGTAGACGTACCCTAGGCCTCATGGAGCCGGTCTTAACGTAACGAGCTCAACGCCTTGCGCCCCACGCGTAATTGCAGTATCATCCGCCGCCTGGTTAATGGGGGTCTTCCACCCTTCCCCCGGAATCCCTTGTGTCCAACGCCGGAAAGTCGAGGCTCTGCTAGCTGTTGAATTTTGTTTCCAATTATGCGTGCAGCACCACGGACTGCCGCGTGTCAGCGCACAGCTCGCAGCCGCACTGTTGCGACCCCTTGCCCGTTTGTGTGACGTCATGCGTTTGACGCTAATGTACCTCGTCCCTCTTGGACGGTACCTCAATCCGCGGATTGCCCCTCCTGCTCGGATCCAACCCACGTGCAACCGATGACGTCACCCTCTGGGAGGCTGCGCACGGGCCTGTTGCCCACAGAAACAACCCTCGCACTCCGAGGGCTCCCCACTGGCGAACACACATGTGCTCTGCCCTGTTGGAAATGCCTTAACAAAGCTCGCGTGGAGAATCCCATTCCGGTCAAATCCGTAAACAGCCTACACTTGTGTCCGTGCCCCGGGATTCGGCAACAACATCCACTCGCTGGCGTTCGGACCGGGCCTTTCAACTCCCCGCAAGCGAGCAGGTGGGGGGTCTCGTGCGCGTGCACACGGCACCGACTCTCGTCGCTCGATGCCTATTGGTGATACCGGCACAGTGTCCTCCATAATTATATCTACCCAGCTCGCTTATCGCTCTGTTCTGTCCCTGCTCTGTTCTGTCCGTGTCGGTCGTTTCCACCTCCATCTTTGCGCACACCTGCGTTGTTTACGACGCACACCATATTCCACTCCCAACACTCACTTCTATACCGGAGACGCCGGCTCTGCATGCATCGTGTTCTGGCGCAGCATGCCCAACATCGGAGACGATCTCCCTCGACATACATGAGACCTCATCACCCTGCAACACGGGTCTCCTCAGCGAGCAGACCCTGCTTCACTCACACCCAACCCTTTCACCTGCCCAGGGGTGCGCGCCTCCACACATAGCGTGCACCGGGAAAAGCACCAGGCGCCAGCACACTTCGCCTAGACACCACCCCTGCGAGAATGCCACACTGGTGATTACCGTTCCCACAAGGGTCCTCGGGGGGCCCTCTAACGATGTCCGCCCCTGATATGGCTACACGTGCCCTAATCACAAGCACTCGTGGGGGCCCTCTCGAAACTTCCGCTTGGCACGACCTGATACCACCTTGTCGCGGTGGATTGCGCCTCAAGGGGGCATATCCACTCCCTCCACAATCGTTCCTGAGGCAAGGCCAGTCCAGCTGCCCACACCGGGTTCTTACCGGGGCAGGCCGGGCGTGAGCTCACCCCATTATCCTCTCCACTAGGTCGTGAATGTGTGTTCTGTTCCTTAACTCCGCGTCCAATATATCATTTTCGTCTCCTTCCTCTACTTCTCTCAATTTCTTCCGCATTCTCTATAGACATCTTGTTAGTTTCTGATTTTTTCTTTTTCGGATTTTTTTCCATTCTGCTTCTGGACTTTAATCTCATTTCATTCTCTCCTGTCGAGTTCATTAATTTCAAAATCGTATTAGTTTTTGTTTCTCTCGCGCACTCTTCCTCATGCGCCTGCATTTTCCAAATCTCATCGTCTTCTTTCATTTGTGTGCCTTATCCTTCTCTGTGTTCAATGCGCTGTCTCTCGTATTCACTTGCTCTCCTTTTGCTGTTCTCTCCTCGATACCTTCCTTCTCCGAGTTTTCATGGTGTTTGCTGTCATTTGGTTAAGTTGGCTCCGTATCTCTGTGTCGTTCAACATTGCTGGCGCCGTCTCATTACGTCTTCCGTTGTTTCTTCTCCTGCCCTTTCATTCTACAGTTTCGTGGTTTTCTTTCATGTGGTTAATTTCCATTCTGTGTGTCATTTCGCTTGTTGTGTTTTCTACCTCTTCGTGCACTCGCGAGCTCGTTAGCCTTTTCTTTCAATTGGTCCAGTCCCTCAGCTTCATTGTCTCGTTTGTCTTTGTATTCCATTGTGTCCTGACTCGCTCTTCCGTCTCCACAATCAATAGCGGGTTGGTGTTTCTCTTCAATTCTGCGCGCGTATTTCTCACTTCTGGCTTCACTTACCTTGCCTCCTTCAATTCTCTCCTCGTAAACTCCACCAATTTTTTTCCGGTGTTTGTCGTTCATTTCAAATTCAATCACTCTTCTCAGTTTTTTTATTCCTATCTGTCGTTTATTAGAGTCGTCATCTGTAATCTCGTCATTCCTTTCAACTGACGATTTCTTTTCCTGTCTCAAATTCCGTTGTTCCTTCCATACTCTTTCTTGTTCCTCTTTTAACACTCTCAGTTCGTTTTTGTAGTTTCGTCTCTTTTGTTTTGGTTTCTGTAACTTCATTTTCTTTTTCAATTCCTTCTCATCTCCGCACAACGTCGCAACTTGCTTTGGCTTCTAACTGTTCTAATCGGCTTGCCCTGTTGTGTGTTCTATCCCGTCTTCCCAGTTCTTTCCTCTGTCTGTCCGTTTTACCTTCCAGTTCCAGCTTATCAACTCTCTTCGTCATGTCCTGAATCTTTCTTCACACTTTGGCCCCTATTTCTATTTCCTTCTGCACGTCTCCGTCACCACAATTAATTTTTTTCCCTCTCGGTTCACCGTCACTTTTCCGTCATCCTCAAGCTTACTCGCCCACACGTCTCCCGGATATTTTTTCTCACCCCCATTCCACCGCGGGCTGAACAACCGTTGGCACCCCTCCCCAGCTCGTCCGCCTTCCCACACGTGGCGTCGCCCATTATCGCCATTCCGCTGTGTTGCCTTCATGCCCGCGCTGCAGGCTCCGGCCCATTCTGCTGCGTTTCACCCGGATTTCTTTTATTTCTCCTTCACTTCCTTGCGCAATTGTTTTCCATATTCTCGTTTCTGGCCTTTATGTCGTTTTTGCATGTTCACGAGACAGATTTCCATCCATATTTTTCGTTCATTCCAGCTCCTATTTTTGCCGTTCATTCGGCTTCGTTTTTGGTTGTTTTTCCATTCTGAGTGCGTTTTCATCCATTTTTTCGTTCGATCGTCCTTTTATGCGTTGCGATGGTCGTTGCATTCACACCCATCAACCATTTCCCCACCTCACTGTAAATTTTAACACCCGACACCGACGAAGCGAATCGCCCGGATCGTGTGTCGGGCCTCGTGGTTTCAACTGGGGCGCCGAGGCGAGGGCATTGAACAACTGAGATGGGAGGGGGGTGTCATACAGCGCTCCCTGGTGAGGGCCGCTGCCCCTGTTAAGTGCAACCAAAATTTTAATAAAGTTCAAGGCTCATGGTGTGAGTTATGGGATGAGTTTCGTGTTAACACTGCAGAAAAACTCAACATTTCGTCGTTTTGCCCCTTATATCCTCCCATGGGATTCTATATCACATCCACACATATTACATTCGTAGCTTACTCTCGGCACCGGACTCCGCTCTGCGGCTTGGAATGACGCCATCTTATTTTAATAAACGCTAGGTAAGGGGTTAAATTTAGAATGCCTGCATGCATGCTGTTAAGAGTTTTGAGTGTTGATATATCGTGGTTCGCTCCTCAAGAGCTCACCCTGGACCGAGTTCCCTGAATTTAAAGCCTCTGGAGACGATGAGGGTGGTTTATTTGTTTTCGCCCGCTCTTCCTGACTAGCGGACCAGTGTTGCGAATTCGTGCCCCGTCGGCGTGCAGGACGGACCAACGTGACTCGAGGATCGCGACCGCCCTCCCCACCCCGAGGATTCGAGTTACATGTATCCATGTTTGGCGACAAAATCCAAATGTCATTCGGATCCTCGTCCGGAAGTAATGTAACTACGCGGAAACTTGCACTAAACGCCAGCAAGACCAATACATTGAGACGTGGACGCCTGTACGAGTCTGTAAAAGGGGAGGGGGTAGTGTTGACTGCGTATCGGAAACATCACGAGAAGACACAATAAGGACGCGACCCTTCACAGCTAGTATAAGGATTAGGGGTTGTTCGGCTCAAACTCGACTACCTAAGTTACCTTCACGCGGATTGAAAGTCAGCGTGTCAGGAAATTATGTATTACCCCCTCAGCCGCAGGGACTGGTATTCGTACGAGCACGACACCGCTTGGGCTGGTAATTCGGTCCCGTTCCGTACTATCGGGAATACCGTATGCAGGGGGTCTTTGAATTCTTCGTTAGCCGTTAATGTCTGACTGTTGCTGTCCTCTTATTTTGGAAAACCACCACGTGCACGTCTTTCAAAGACTAACATACCCACGGCGCGTTTTGCACCAACGCGCTCAACTACAAAACACTTCACACAAACCACGCATTCCTCCAACCACGAACCCCTTACGTTGGAAGTCAGGATGGAGGGTCAAATGAAGAAAAGTACCACAGCGAAACGCAGGAAAAACATGCACCACACAATGCACCATAATTCCGCGGGACCAGCCACGGAGCTATTCCACATAATAAGCACGTATTTAACAGCCACAATTAGACCAACAAACTGCACTATACTACTCAATTTAAGCACAAAACAAATAAATGGCAAGCAAGCAGAGCTACGCCGAGCTAAACACTGCCGATACAACTCGGTTCCCAACACTGTAACTAACTCCAGTTTCACAAACATACAAGACAACGGCGCACAACCACAGCAAACTAAGCAAGAAAAGCACCCTGCAAGCATGCATAGGAGATCAACTGGCCCGTGGGCCTATATGGCTCTGCCTGAACCTGATGAGCGGCAAGACGTCACGAGACCGAAAGGGTCCACCCGCGCGTCTCCAAGTGCGCGAGCTCCGCAAAAATGTCGCTCGCCAAACACGGGACCGTCTTCGGGCCACCTGCTGGTGGAAAAGTGGCAACGGGCCCCACCCCCTTAAGGATCTGACACTCTCACCAGCGCGGTGGAAAGGGGGAATTGATTGATCCGCTCACACTCGGGAGGGGTAGTATGGATATTCGACTCGAAGTCGCTGCGCGATTGCGCGATTCAACGCGACCTTTCGCTGACTTCCTCGTCCGACCCGCAGTCCCGCAAGAGGTAACTCCATCATGCGACCTCCTTCCTCCGCAGGAATACCCAGATCGTCTGTGGGCAATTCTCAAAGTCAGTCCCGGTTGCCTGCGTATCCGTTCGCTGCCCTCCGTAGCAGTCTGCCCCACCTCTCTTCGAGCCCCTCGTCGCTCTCCCGACTCCGCCCCCCACCGCCTACTCGCCAGTCGACTCCGCTCCGCGACTGCTGCCCGCAAGCCGGATACTGCCGTCGAGCTCACGTCTCTCCGACTCTCCCCACCGATACTGCCGTCTGCCCCACAGATACTCGCGTCTGCCCACGATATTGCCCCTCGACGGATTCGCCTTTGCGCTCGTCTTGTCCCGCGCTGCGGAAGGAGGACCACATGTGGATGCAAATTCTCGGAATCCAAACGACCTCAGCGGCCGGAGCCACGCTCGGCCGATTGATGGAAGTAAAAAATAGGGGGCGTGTTAATCTTTCTGATGCCTCAAAATTTGGCAATATCCGATTTTCCGTCAGGCGCGTCTGGAGGCCGGGCCAAGCACCCCGCGCTCCCTAATGGTGGATGCGAGGAATGGTGGCGTGGGTAGCAGTCCTAGTATGCCGAGATTCTCCTACGGAAAAGCGGCCTCTGACTCGCGCTCGCAAGTGTGATTGCAGCGGGCAATGATAGCCCCGGAAACCCTGCGGGCGCTGTCACCAGGTAAGTGTGCGAGGAGTGGCCGTAGGAGAAGGTGGTGATGGGTTGTGTGTACGGCCGGTGATCCCGAGTTGCCAATGGCGCTGAGTTCGGAACTGGGGCTGACTTGTGGGAGGCTTTGAGCGGCAGCGAGTGGTGACAGGCTAGAGGTTGTGACGGCTGGCCTGCGGGTGTATGATTTTCGCTCCGCTTGGGTGGTTGGCTCAAAACCTAAGCACGGGAAGGACAGGAAAGAGGAGAACGCCTCTATGTCGTCTAACTAAACGGAAGGACGCAGCCCGGAGTTATGGATCACAAGGTTAATGCGACTCTAACAGCGAATGTGTATTGGGGAGAGCACTTAGGACTTACACATGTATCGTTAAGAGCAATAGTAATCTCGACGTCCCCTACGGGACCTTTAGAGTGTAGATGCGATATTTTGCCACCAGCGTAACAATGAGTTATATGACATATATATCTTTATAAAATAATAAAACGTTTAGAAGTCAGTGGATGCAGTGGATTGGAAAGGGTTGCTGAGAACTACATGTGTAATCCACCTGGAGGTATAGGCGATCAGGATATAAGGCGACACCTAGGCCTGCACCGGACGTCCCCAGACTATACATAGGCTAATCGGTATCTCAGTTTTCTCTTTTTTATATTGTAATTTTTTTCGGAGCCTCTATTAACACATTGAGATGCAGTGAGCCATCTTTATAATGATTTGCTTTACCAACAATAATTAGATGCTGTTGAGACCACCTTTTCATGTGTGATAACGTTCGACCAGAAGAAATAGTGTATGTGAATCAATGTTGACATCCAATTTCATGGTAAGGCCTGGGTCAATAGTATTTATTTGTTGGTTGTATAATATGGGACTCTAAACTGTTTTGGGGCTGCTAGATAACCCTGCATTGGCATTTTCCAGTTACATTTCTATGACATTCACAGCTTGAAACCCCAAAGCTCTACGAAGGACACCTTTGTAAGTATAAATTCAACCAAAACCTCTTCAGGGAACTGAATGCCAAGAGCTGAGTTAAACACGAAGCTCAATCCAGTATCTGTACTTTACCGTGACTTTGTGTAATATGTCTCCCACCTGTAATGTGCAGGTTACGAATATAGATAGACGAGAATGCAGGAGGGTAAGCAGATGCTCATCCAGCGTTATGAGCGATTGGATATGGTATCACATGGCATAGCGGTCTGGCAATTCCCCAGGACCTTTTGAGTGGATCGAATTGGGCTGCGCTCGGGTGAGGTAAGATAATCTTCGCGCAGCGAGCGGGGGGAAAGGGGTTCGTCGAAACTGCACTCTTTCACGCAGAGGTTGTTTGGCGCGTCTATACTACATCGTATGTAGGAGCCACCCCAACAATTTTGTAATAAAGACGGATTGCCCACCTGGCCCCGGACACGTTCGCTGAGCGCTGTGGTTGGCAATTAATATTAAGGATGACAGTAAAGACGACTCATTCCGCGGATTTAAGATGTCTCTAACTAGTCTGTGACTGGGAGGGAATAGCCAATTCACATCTCCACCTAAGTCAACATAAGACCCAGGTGCGAGGGATTATATCACTAGTAATTGAACACCTCCAAGTGTCTTAAACCAGCCCGAAGAAGCTGCGATAAAGCAACCAAGAAGGCCTGAATACAAGTGCTTGCCGCTTTGCTGTTTCAAACACCCTTCTCGAGAAGTTCCTCCACAGCTATAAGACATTTCACACCCCACATATATAACTATGGAAATATACCATTCAGTAACACGGACTAGTTAGTACTATATAGAGTAGTACGTTCCCGTGCTGAGGCCTGTACCCGTACGAGAGTGTTAAATTTCCACCTATATATATAATATATATATAGTATATAGCATTTAAATTACATGTTACCTAGCAGTGTCGAGGCTTTAAAGAACATCTGTGAACTGTGACTTTCAGAGAATTTTCATTTCCGCGCGTACAGAAAACCTGATATTTGAAATCGAACGAAAGCCTTGTTTCTCCTTTCAAAATGTGAGTTCCCTCCAGACTCAACCACACTGGACTCCCATCTCGGCTTCTCCAAGCTTCGATGACAGCTTCACTGCGTAAGGCTCCTGCGGTAGTGTACTTCTCGAGCTCCAGTACACATCCACAGACGTCTGATGGGCCTCCACCAATCTGATGTGAATATCGATCGCTGTCTCATATGAAAGAACGTCACATCCAGGAGGAGTGGAAGGGTCGAGGCACAGGTACAGCTGGACTCAATGAGGGATTCAACAGACAATGGCCCCCTGTTTATGTGAATGATTCTTTGAATGACAAACATGGTAGACGTTTGTGACATGGGTGACCTTCGGACCGCGAAGCAGGCGACAGCGAGCAAGTGGAGCATCTTCCTTGGGATAAAAGAATACATTTTGCTGTGTCTACAAACACACACAGTCGGAGGTCTGTGTGGAGGTGCAGAACTTGTAAATGCACAGACGGACAAACACCTAATCAACGACAAATCACACGTCTGTGAGGTGAGTGATGTGCACAATGAGGCTTCTTACATCTCAGGAACAATGCATCACAGGATCAGGAGAGAACCCTTAACAAGACAAAGCAATCGACTTGAATACCAATTGTTCTTTGTGTGTGCATATCTATTGTGGCAGATTGACATGTATGTGTTTGTTTGTCAACGAGTTACCGACCAATGCGTGAAGCCTGTACATATGTATCTTTGAATTCATTGATCAGAGTACTCTCCAGTTTCCCTGATACGACTGTCTCACACGCCTCTGCCGGAGACTCACATATATCCGGATTACCCTCCTCCTCCTACTATTTCACACTATTATTAACGAACTAGCCATTTCCATGTCAACACTGTGACAAGTAGTTGTCCTGAACTCATGTATCTAATCTTTTTCAGCGAATGACTGAGGGATCAGAGGTAATGTGGGTAAAGGTAGTTTAACAATGGCTGAATGTCATGATGGGTTGGATGGTTGTACAGCTTTTTCGAAGTACTGGAGGTGAAAGCAGTCTCGATTAGACAACCACATTGAAGGAGAGCAACATATTTGCCATGGCGAAGTGGGAGCTTCGTTAACTAGGTTTTTGAGTGATAAAACTCCTTATCTGAGAGTGGCCATGATAGAATGGATGACAAAGCCAAGTTGTAAAAGTGGTCAAAAGATATGATAGGCTGCCACCTGGTCTTTCTTAAGAGACAGTATAAACTTCAATGTGGTATCGCATTGATGAGATGCCTTTAAACCATCGTGGCCTGAGGTTATCTCATACCGCAGCCTCCCAGGATCACACGGAAAACTGGCAGAGGCGTCTAAAACACTACGCACAAAGGGCCCATTTGGTGTCAGTCTGCGACCTTGCTATGCTTTACGAAGTCTTCCGACTTGGATACCAACGACCTTGGCTAGTAGGTAGCACTACTGCGGATGTAGTTGTGAACCTACTACATGGTTTTCGTTACTTAAGTTTTGGTGAAATGATTTACGAGCTCATTGTTGGTCCCATTTTCGGTATCAGACAGCACAGGATCTATTGAGTTATTTCCAGCTTTTCAGCATAGTTGACCTGAGATTGTTGTATCTGCACGTCCACCGGGTGGTGCATCGTCTGAGCTGATCCTGAGAGAGACCACCAAAAATCTTAGTGACCACTAGTTTGCAGGGCCCCAGCTCAAAAACTTGCTGACTTTGGCTGGACCTAACTGCGTCAGGCACACTGCAGATATGTTGCTCACGTGCTGTGGCCAGTTAGCAAGCTGCGATATTCACTACATTAGATCATGCCTTTCGCGGTCCAGTCTGGTGAGTGATATGAATGTGTATGAGGGCCTTGTTTTCCCTCTTTCGTACCACGGTTAGCACAGGCACGAGAGTTCTGCCTCCCCCATCTGCCATGCTGAGTCAGTTGGAGGCTCTGAATTTCGTCCAAATCCATGAGCAGAGAGGAGTGAGAAAATATGCTATTTCTGATCTGTGTTGGCCTTATATGGGTCCTGGGACGGCATTGGAACAAAATCTATAACCAATCATGAATCCAAACAGAAGACTACTGTTTTTAAGGGACGTATAGACAGGGACCACAAGCACGAGACCAAAATAAGCTCACTTGCTTGGATGTTTTATCATACATAGCCAACGGTGCACTGAGCGGCGCTGAACCACTTCCCGACGAAAAATAACATGTTTAGATTTTGTGTCAGTTTGTCTACATGACTTTAAGAGCTTTTATTTTATTTTACATTTGAATTACATATTAAATACTAAGAACACTGCGTAGAAACAAAATATCGCTGTGCCATGTCTCTGTAACAAAGACCTCCAGTTTCGCAGCACCTGGCAAATTTTACCGTCACCTGGATCACAGAAAGCTCGTATCCAATTTGTAAATTAGTATGCCCACTGCGGCGTGGAGGTATTATTTGAATTCAGACAGAACTCTGGCTGACCTCAAGTAGAAGAAAATAACTAGGATTGTCAAACAATTAATAAAAATCCAAGAGCCACAATCTCAAGAAGGATCAGAGGCTGCTATCGTCAACAGACCACCAGCAAAGGTTACACCGAGGATTTGGACCGGCAGCGCAGCGTCGCGGTCGCGGAACAATCAAACGTATCTGTTTCTCCCCATGAGCCGAGCTCTGCTCATCCTCCCTAAACTGGGAAAGGGATAGCAGATGTACCATGGAAACAAGAGTGACGCGTCCTCTGGGACTCTGTATGTAACTAGCCGTATCATCGACAGGAGGCGCAGTATCTAGAGATCGCACATGCGCTGTGCTAGATGGAGCCTGCTAGGGCTTATCAACCATGCATTCGTCCTTAGTTGAAATCGCCTGTGTGACCATTCGGGAGGAAGCTATTTTCAAAGATGCATAAGTTCTCTATGCTATAGACTCTCTCTCTATGTTTGAAATGAACACCGGGTGACGATTGAGCTGGGACGTCTACTCCTAAGACGAGCCCTCAAAGTCAGGAACTAGGAACAACTGAAGTGTGGCTACGAAGGCGGGATTTACAGTCATCGACCATAAAGGTTCCTGAAGAAAATTGGGCGGCCTTCCATCGTGTTGACCTTAACAGCCAGATAGTTCATGGAGCCAGCAGACCATAGTGTATTGAACCGCCCTTGCGACTTACTACAGGCCAGTTTGACATATTGATTGGCCATAACCCATAGACAACTTATGACTTGTAATATCACATATTAAACATCAATCAGGGGCCTCTGTTACTATCTCCATATACCTCTAATTGATACATTGACTCTTACGCTCTACTCTCTAACATGGACAAGCAGCTTTAATCACCACACATTACTCAGTGTAACTTGGAGTCAAACAACAAGCATGAGGGGAGACGTTGGACGCATGGCTCCATGCACACACGTACGGAACTGACACTTCGTAGTATTTCTACCATATGGCTGAGCTACATTCTGCCGGTCCATCGTCGAGTGAGTATCTCACCAGTGTACAAGCGGATTTGTTATCGCTGGTTAAAGTTGCTCGTCTTTATGTTTGCACTCGGACAGTAGGATTGATTGAAAACTCTTGGATTGCCTATTTTGCGAGAATATTACTAACAGCCACTTCTAGGTTTAGTTCAAGTTGTATGTTTTAAGTACTAAGTTGAGTGCTATCTAGCATGTTGTCGCCCGGCGAAGAGGCCGTAATTGATGAGGAAGATAACTCAATATCGAGCTTACATTTCCTTTTCTGAAGTTACAATTCTCAGATACGTCCATCGTATCATTCAGTAGCACAATATCGCTTTTGGACACGAAGGGGCAAAAGCTAACATATAGCAGCGTTCTCCTCTATTGCAATAGAGCACCGGATGGAAGCTTGGCCGTATAGAGGAGGAGTCTTGGTCACAGCATTGGCGGTATCGCTAAAACCGGTCATAAGACGCCTGGCGCAGTCGTGCACCAGTCCCTCCCTTGAGCTCCCACGGCTGCCGGCTTGGACGCGAGCTCTCAATGCACTACGCGTAGCCCTGGATATACGATCAGATACCCACACACTACTGGCTACCAGCAGATTCGTCCTTGCATGCTATACGTTTGTACCACATAAGGAGAACATCGACAACTGTGATGGCTGGCTCCGCATCTAATCCCTCTTCCTCCACCAAGAATGTGACTCGAGCACATGCCTCCAAGAAGCGAAATGCTCTGCATCACACCTTCTCAGAGTTTGCATATCAGGTCATTAAATATACATCATTGGGACATTAATCGTTGCTTCGAGCCATTGCTGAATGGTCATTTTATTTCCTTGATCGCACACATTTATTAGCTAACTATCAATTCTTATCTA
>JAXMNL010000246.1:46971-62527 GCA_035128595.1 Eptatretus atami | reverse complement strand
GATGAATATTAAATTTAATGTTTTCTCTGCGAACCGCTTCATCACTCGATATGTCGCCCACAATTTGATATTAGGATCGTTGTGCTTCTGTTTATCGTTATTCCCACAATTCCTTGCAGTATATAACCTATCATGATGGACCCTAATTGTAATAATAAGGCAGTTCCTTTTATCTCTTTGCATAGAACAGAACACAAACAAAGGAAACCGTTATCGTTCACGCCAACTGCTGCACAGGTTCGTTCAACGAGAAGAAGATCATGGTATGGCACAATCCTTCATTCAAACCACGCTCCGAGAACAAACGAACCACACTGGGCGAGAAACCTTACACGTGTTTCTGTTGGTTCGAAGGATTTTAGTACATGTATCCAACACTTTTAGCCCAAATGGGCAACAAACGAACTTACCACTGGGGAGAAACCGTACCAAGTGTTCTGTGTATTTCGAAGATTATTTTTAGGGCCATTCAATCCCCATACTTGAAACATCATCCACACACGAACTCACCACTGGGGAACCGTACAAGTGTTCTGTGTGTTCGAAGGATTTTAATCAATTATCATTCCTGAATAGACATAGACAAATCACACTGGGGAAGAAAACCGTACAACGTTTCTACTGTGCTTTAAGGACGTTTAGTCGCGTTAACCAATCAACCTTGAATATCCACATACGCAACTCAACACTGCGACGGACAAACCGTCGTCGAATGTATCTTGTCTGTGTTGCGGATAGGGATTGTTAGCGATTATCACCCACTTGAATCTGACATCAATAAACCGTAACTCACACTGCGCGAGAAAAACCGTTAAAGGTTGCCCCCACATGTGTTGTGGTAAGTTGTTGTGTTCGGTGACCTTGTCATCTGAAAAAGAAATAAAACATTAAACAAACTCACACTGGTGAAGAACAGTTTAATTGTTGTGGATTACCCCCCTCTCTCGCCCCCTGTCGAGTGATTTCTCGCGCGAGTTCTAGTTATTAGCAAAACTAGTGAGGAGAAACACAACCCTTTTGAATATACCTTCCTTGGGTTTACGACTCCTCTGAGTGTCATCGTTAGACCACTATCAAGCAGCCGAGTCCGACGGGTGCCTCTTGGGAAAGCCAAATAGCTGACTGCAAGGCAAAAACAAAATATGTCACCTCCTCTCCTCTGTTCCCCCCCCCAACCTTCCTTGTTTGTCTTGTCTGTTTTCCCCCTATAGTTCACAGCGGAGCTCAAGTTCCACCAAAACCCGAACTGTTGAAAAACTGCCAAATCCTGCGAATCACTGCTGCACCTTCCACTCTTTCAATTTCCACTTTTTTCCCGCTTTTGGAACCAACTCCCAAAACTCCTCTTCAATCCCACTTCCTCTATCCAGGGTCTTAGAAACAAGCTGTTTCACCACCATCTTCTGACCATATTCTCCTCCCCCCACTCAGAAATCTGATGGTGTTACTTCCCCCGTTAGATCGACACCCCAAATACGCTACTTCCTTCATAATTCCCTGGTTTCTTCCTGAAAGTCCCTGTAGTACCATTCTTTTTACCCCGTGTACTCACCCGCCCATCCCTCTCCCTTCACGATCCCATGTTGTCTTTGTTCCCACTATTTCGTGCTTCCCTTGCAGAAACATTTTTATCATGATGGGTTTGGGGTGAGTGAAAATAAATAAATATGATGGATAATTAAATACTTCGAGTAAATTCCAAATGAAAGATTGTTAACCTGAAAGTAAAATATTACTCAAATATCATGGATTGATTCTTTTAAAAGTATGATCCATTTGGAATTTACATAATAAATATTCCTCTCCTACATGTATGGAAAGATCACCTGAAATAAGGAGTACCCATGTAGAGAACAGATTGAACTTTTGCGCGCAAACGTAAGTGGCGAGTAATAGCAACGAAGAATTGCCTATCATTTTAAAAAGCTAGTGCCAATAGTTGAATTTTTAAAAACATTACACCAATTACGAAGTCTGGATTGTGGATTTAAGAAGGTGTCCAGAAGGATCACGTCACAGCTCTGGTCGCTTCAGATACTAGTATTTCACTTTCCTAGTTTTGAGGAGAAGCAGCTGATTTATAACCTTTTACAGTAATGATGGAAACTTGTTTTATATTGTGCCATTAGAGGTTGGCGGTGTGGACGTCTCCTCCAGCATTACTGAGCATTTTACGATTTAATATGTCTGGGTTTGAATTTGTGTTCCAACCACTGATAGCAGAAGCTGTCCCAACGCAGACTGAAGATAATTGTCCTCCTCAACTTGGGAAATTGTCAATACCGAACCCGCGATCCGACTTGCCGCGAAAACTCGGCGTCTCCGGGTCACCGAAAAATTATAAAAACTTTTCTTACTGTGAAACTTACCTCAAATTGTTATATCGGTTGTTGCCAATTCACACGCGTACGACACACTCAATTCAGATTCTCCAGAGCGTCAGTTATTTCGGTAAGTTGTTGTTCCAGAGTTAGATTTCCCCACCGTGGTATATACGGGCAATTGTTCGATGTGTAGTGTGCCGGGCTGCTGCATCCTTAATGGTGTAACCCGGTAGTTGTGTACTCTTTTCTACCTGCGTAATTAATTTTAAAACAGAAAAAAACAGAGCGAATCACAACAAGAACGGAACACCCAACCCTGCCCTGCGAATCCTTTATTACTGCGCTGTTGATCTTCCATATCCTTACTCGCGCCTTTATCGTTCGACATGTTATCATTCCAACACTGCCACTAATTTCTTAACGTTGTAATGCTTTCTCATGTACTATCGGGTCCTCTGACTGTTTGCAGCCTGAACGGGTGATCTCCAACGGAACGCCGCGGTTGTTTGAAACTGATGGGATGCGGTCCACCAACAATATGTGTTGCTCCTCGGGGTTTCGTCGGTGTGTGCGATCCGAACACTGGCCGCGTTCGACTGGGGTGATCTCCAACATGGGCCCGATTTGATGGCAAGATCGGATCGAAACGGCGCTACCCTCTGAACAGAGGCTGGCCAATCGGAAAGTGAAGAGGGGCGCGATCCAGCCTGGCGTGAAGGTCAAAGGTGAAAAGGGGCGAGGGCGCTGACTCTTCGGGTGGTGAAGGCCCAGAGCGACCCTCCCCTTGAGGCTATTAAAAAGCCACGGTTCACTCACGACAGCGTGGTTTGGAGAGAGCGGAGTGGGAAGAGCGCTTGGCAGAAGAGCGCTGAGTGAGTGGAGTTGGAGCTCGGAGCAGTGGAAAGCTGGTTTGCTCGACGTTCGGCTGCGCTGGAGTTTGCGTGCTTGCTGGTTGGCGCAGGGTGGCAAGGTGGACGAGACGCCCGTTGAGAGCTGTGCCGAACGTGTCGAAGAGTTCTTGGCAGTTGGTTCGTGGGGTCGACCGCGCGACCAGGAGGCCTTCAGTCGAGACCCATTCACTCCTCACAGCGCGTCGTCGGCTAAGCCAGGCTGTGCAGTGGGGACCTGGAGATACTGATTCGACCAAGTGGTGGTCAGAACAAGGGGGGGTCCAGTCGAGAAGCTCGGTTGTGGGCGTCGCGGCAAAGACACACGAGGGGCGCGCGAACACGACGACCCAGCGGTGAGGGGTCACCACGAGGATCGGGCAGGGGATAGACCTGCCTCCGCCCGGCCTACTCCTCGAGGGCCCACTCTCGTGTCATGTGGCCTTCGGCCAGCAATTAGTAAGGCTCACGAGGCCCGGTTCTTCTTTTCTCCTGGTTTTGGATGAAAGTCTGCGGCGCCCTTGTCTACGCTAAGTAGAACTTATTAAGTGGCGGTTTTATTGACTCGTGTACATGATACATAGTGTAGGTGGCATCGGCTGTAGGTCTTTTTTAGACAAGTAAGTTCTAATGTCCTCATTCCCCCCATCGATTGCATATGTGCATTAATTCATTGCATATGTGCATTGCATATGCGTGCGACTTGATTCACCTATTCATTGGCATATCCCGTTTTATTGGATTCTTCTTTGGCCTAGCCTACATATACCTTTGAAGCGAATTAGTTAGGGTTAATATTATATCTGTAACTCAAGTTCGAGCGAGTGACCTTTGTGTGCTAGCGTCCTTGATGGACGAAGAGTTGGCGGTTGATGGTGTGTTAAAATACCCGTAGCTTGTGGTTGTCGGCGTTTCATCCGGGAAGCTCGACTAATTGCCAGCGTTCGTGTGAGGTGTTCGTTTTTGGCGTCTGCTCTAATAAATAAGTTGTTTCGTCCTGGCGAATCTTGGACTAAGTTTGCAATCCAGGTCGTCCGTCATGTCTGCCCGGTCCGCGGTGGCGGGTTAATATCTCCTTACTCCATGATAATTTATCAAGACGCCGGGATTCTCAAGTTTTCGAGACCAAACATCTGGACTTGTGAACCTTATAATTTCTGTCCGGGCATCTCCTGTGCTGGAACATCGACTATAAAATCTGGTTGTTCAATAAATGTTTTAAAATTTTAACTGGTTGGACGTATCAGGTTACAGGCCCCTACCTTTAGTATCTTACAATCCTCTCCTGGCTCCCACCCCTCTTGTTTCCTGCCCTTGTAAGTAGTATTGTTGTGTTTGCCGGCCTTCGTGTGGCTTGTCTCCGAGAAGTACCGACCGCCCCGCCTAGAAATGGAGCCCTCTGATCGGCGGCCGGTATTCTCCCGAGGTGGCTACACAAAGTAAAAACACCGAATTTGAAGGTCGTAACCTATACGGATGACACTCTCGGCGATACAGGTCTTACGGGTTCCCATAGTGCCCGTGGACCTGCCCATATTTCGACGGCGTGGGCTGAGTTACCGGGCGATTAATTGTCTATTCCAATTTTAGCGCTACAGAGTAGCGCGCAGCGCCGTTTTAACGGGTAGCACGGGAAGCCACACCTTGAAAAGTGTTAGGGCTGGTCTAATGGAGACCTGACAAATCATTTCCTCCAGCACACCATGAACTTCCTGTAGTCTAGACTAGTCAAGCAAAGCGCGCCAATACTGCAACTAGAGGAATTTTCACATATCGCGCTAAGATTGATCCCGATACCCCCACAGTACAAGTGGGAACACGGCAGATGGCAACAAGTGAAGATGGCAGCCTTGTTCATTCCATTATGTGAAAGCTGACAGGAAGTCTCGGGCCGACTGCTCCACGCAAGTTCGCCTTGATCAGTATTAGTATGTCGTGTTGTTCAAGTGTCTCGCTCGCTCTTTGTCGGTCCAACTGACTTGCTTCATTGGTATCATTACCCCTCCCATGAAATGTACAGCCTAGCTTTAGCTGCCATAGGTAGCAACATATGTCTCCGCTCTGCTCAACGATGGCCAGTGATGATGAGGGGAACCAGACCGCAATACCAGCACGCACTCGGCGAGATCAGACACCAGTGTATGATAGCGAATGAAAAAATGAAGGAGTGTCGACAACTCTTTCGTGAATAGGATGTCGCGATCACATTAGAAAAATTACTGCACGACTATCAACAACTCAGTGGAGAGGATCAACACGTGTTGGCTTTCAGTTCCCCCTTTCTGGTCGGCAACCTCCATGCCAAAAATGATTCGCCATGGCGTGGCTCTTTATCTGTGCCATGGCCCACGGCCACCAAGATTAACAAGCAGTGTGATAGTTCCCTGATATGTGCGAGTCGGTCATTCGGCTCATAGTCAAACTCGTGTGTTCATGCAACCCAATTGCTCCAAAGGCCACCCGTGTTGGAGGCAAATCCATCAAATGGGACGCGTTTCTGGCTCAACTCATGCTGAGCCCGGCATGGAGTAGGGCTACCCCCAATTGTTGAGTTAGCCAGCTGTACGGTCGCAGCAAAAACAGCAGTCCATGTCTGAGTATGAGGGTTTTCTCCGGGGTCACCATGCCAGTGCAAGAGAGGGTACACGATTCCCGCGGATTGATTTCAAGTTAGCATCCCCGTGGTCCTAGTTTTCCCCATGGTGATGTCCCGTCTCCGGCCGAGCACTCCATGTGATAATGGCCTCCCCTGGCGTGTATGTGTGTGCAATTCCGTCTGGTGTGTTGTGCAGTAGCGTGAAGTTGAAAGTGTCCCTTGAGGAGGATTCGACCCATGTATAACCGATTGGAACCCGCTACGCTGTGTTCCTGCTGGATGTGTTTGCACACCATGGAGAGTCTGCGATGTGGTGTTGTTTGCGCCTCGCTAGTTTTTTTATGATACAGAACATGATGGTCATGTGCTTTGTCCTGTGGGCCTTCTGCGACCGTGGTATTAAGATTACCAAATTTCCCTGGTTTGTTAGCTTTTAATAAGAGTATATTACCAGTTGTTACAGTGCTTCCGTGTACCTTGAATGTCTTTGCTCTCGAATTATAATACACACCTACCTCACCAGAATAGTTCCAGTAGAGTTAGGCTGATTTAGCACCAGTAGGGCCACAGAGTAACCAGATGCTCGTTGATTTAAGCCATTTCCGTTTGGATTAAGTAATGGCATCGACCACCGGAGGTCCGGTTCTGGCCTTGGATGTGACAAATGGCAGAGACGCCTAGAAAGGTTGCAAGTACATCTAGACAGTCCGGGCATGATGTGCCAAGAAGGGTGTGTTTTAGCCACACAATTTCGACAAGGGCCTAATAGTTAGCCTTATACCTATCATTTTGTAGCTGGTACGTAGTTCGCTCCATTCGTTGTTTGATTTAATGACTTACAGTCACAATTTGGTTAAAAATTCGGGTCAACAGGAATTTCCGCCTAGCAGAGTCTCTAAAAAAATCTTACGGCCACTAGCATATCCTTACTAGGCCGTTGTTAATATAAAGAGATACAAGTAGGATTATCTCAGCAGAGCCATGATTTTTACTACTTCATACGGTTTTGCACACAATAGTCGCAGTCACATATGTTTTTATTTTTCTCGGGTAGCCACACGCGTATATATGTGTAGGCATAAGGTCAGTATGGTATTATCAGCCAACTCTCCGTGTGTGTTAGAGTACGAAAAGCGTGATGTGGGCTGCTCTGCACGGACGTGGTCTTTGATTTGATGTCGCTTGTACGGTTCTCTCACCTATATCTTGTATAGGGACGTCCTTCTCGGCTGTGCCATATTCCAATTTTCAAGAGCAGCCCGCGGAATGTGTCGCCTCACCCGAGTTGCTCCGCTCAGTGCAGACGTACGCAGGGGGGCCCTAAGGCGAACGTATAATTGTGTTTATTTTTTTGTAATGTATTTTGGGTAAAGTCAAGGGGTTGGCAAGAATTCATTGTTTCATTGATTAAGATGTCACTAACAAGACAGGCTTAAAGCTCGCGCTACGTAACTGAATAATGCCACCTCAGGAAAGAAGTACCCAACCGTCCCACGCCCTAGATGTACGAGGATGCGACGTTCGGATTAACATTCTGAGGTCGTCGCCAATGGCTATGGATCTCTAGTTCGAATTGCTCTCGCAAACCAGAGAAAAATAGAATAACAGGTTTTTATAATTTCCGCGATCTTATAAAGTTCCACCGACGGGAGAACACCTGAACCGTGGCCTGCCTATAAAGGATAAGTCAGTACGCTGTTATGGTGTCAGGTGTCCGATCTCCTAGAGGCCTACTTCAGAAAACTCTGACTGAGGTGGCCGTGCGCGCATCGTTCTAGTCAATTTCAAGGTGTGATGGGGTACTAGTGATGAACCTGTTCTGAATTATGCCTGCTCCGTGTGCGTGAGCAAAAGATTAATGACTTATGGCTTTCCGAATTCAAAAATGTTTTTGTTCCCTTGATATCAGATTTACGTTTTTAGACGACGATCGACACACAGGTTAAAATAATGGCCGAAAGGCTTAAAATAGTAAGACAAGATATTGAAAGTTCCAAAACACATAGCAAAACGTTTACACCAACTGTTTGTATTATTATTGTACTGTGCACTTCTTTAAAGGTCCCTCAGCTTTTTACTATTTGGCCGTTGTGGCCTATTGGGGATAGTTTAGGCTGTCGTATTCATAACCTCAATTGGCCAGGCTTGACTTGCTTGTGTTTATATTTTGACTATATATTTTCGTGTCTTTGCGTGAATTAATGAAGAGTACCGAGAAGTGGCGTAGTTTCTGTTCACGCCAATTGTCCACCCAATTGTTCGGGATCGAACCGAATGTGTAGTCTGTCGGGATCATTGTTGGCAGAAAGTCTCTGAATTAACCATTTGGTCATGTTATTACTCTGTAGTTTATCTATCTACGATGCGAGAAATGTAAGTTGTAGGAATAATAATATATATTAAATAACTTGTTGATTATATCTTACTGTGTTCTCGGACCCTCTCTTGCTCTCCAAAACTCTCGACTTCGTTCTTGGTTAATAGGGATACTCCTAGTATTGGAAACTATTTTGATTGTAATGAAAACGGCTCTTATGATAAATATCGCTGTCCAATAGACAGTGGTCTAGTTTGTTCCGTCTCACCATGGCGACTCTCCACCTGCGCGTTGTGTCACGGAGTTCTTGGGCTGATCATACCCTATGCCAGCATTGTAGTGGAATATGACCATATATCAGTGGTCCTGCTGTCTGCTCGTTGCCGCACTTCAACTGCCGTATTCTCCCTAATGTATAACAAATTGTATATGAACTTCCCCCTAATTACTCACCCTCCCATCTCAATATAAAAAGCGTACAAAGGTACGTCTCTATAAAAACAGTGGTGTGTTAGTCCGTATCTCTGTCCATCATTCGTTGGTAAGTATAGCTCGGGCAAATCATTAATCGTTCCACAGGTGCTTATATTCCGGCGTGTTATATAATAATTAATTTTACAGTGTTCGTAGTACTCGTCGTTTATTCCCGTCCGATGTTCACACCCTAAACCAAGATATAAAGAATCACTGCACAGACAATCTTCATTCTCTCATCTCCAAGGAGCAGCACAAGCGGTGTGTAATTATTTTCATCCGATACGTACTTGCTACACGGAGCTGTTATATATGAGGACGGACTACGCTATTATTACAAAACCAGAACATTATGTTCAACATATGTCAGCGTTAATTGGTCTCCTCTGGCGTGTGGGTGCTCAAGTACACAACTCCTCACCAAAATAGTGTTTGATACCGCTGTCTATAACGGTATCTCTCTCTCTCGCACCCCCTGTGTGATGTACTTCGGATAAAGTATATCTTTGGACATTACAGGTTTTTGATTTGTTATCCTCACCAGATTGTGTCTTTTAATCAAAACTCTAACTAGCTGCTAAGCAGCTTGGCTTATTTCATTCTAACCAGATGGTTGAGAGTACATTAGTATGATAGAGCACTTACCTGGTTTCTATAGTACATCCCTTCGTACCTGCTCTTCACACTGTACTTCTGAACCTAGCTGAAAGAGTCATATCTTATATCTATACTATCCCTCCCGTAGTCTGATAATAACACGAGTTACTATTGTTCTTTATTTTCCATTACTAGCAGATCTCTAGCCAAAGTACTACCCAGTACGTGGAGTTATTCCTCCCCGATCTAATTGTAGTCTAATAATGTAATATGATGGTCAAAGTCTCTCATCACGCTCACGGTACCTGTCAATTAATAAACAATATTAGATAGTATATATCTCCATGACTTGGTATATGACATAAAGAATTCCGTCGAAGACTATAATAGAAAAAAAGTACAGATATTTCAAATGGTTCATATAATATATACTCTCCTTCCCTCATTCCGTTTACTTTTAGTATATAAGTACAGACGTAAATTGTCGTGTCTAAATATACTATCGATAATATCAACTAATTCCCACGCACTGTAAGCGTTTGCTTTATGATTACTAAGTAATGGCTAAGCATAGGATGTTATATCCAGGTGTCTCCTGCTCTTCCCGGTTGTGCATATAGGTAATAAGAGCTACATTGCTACCCTTTGGAGAGCCGAGAATCCGTTGTATTTACTTCCATCTTAGTGTGATATAAATTGTATCTATCACGAGGTTTTGGTCTCTCTCCCGCATTTAGGTATCATAGTGTAACTCGATAACAAAGAGTTCTTCCGTCTTCGCCAAGCGCCATTCTTGCAACCAACTGAAGGGAGATTGAGCTACACAAAGATTGGAAGTCACAAGCTAGCTCGAAACTTATCTGTGTTTTCATATTTTACCCGATATGTCTCTGTACGTCGAATAATGTAATGAATAGTTAAACAGTAGTTCGAATAGATTCCTTCCTTTCGAGTTGCTAAAAAAATAGGATTCCTCTTAACTTACAGCCCATCGTGTGCGATCGAAGCTCACTCTTCATTGAACTATGGAAATATGTATTTCAACCAAGGTTGATATATAGTAAGTGCGCACCTGTTGGGTGTAACGTATGAATAATGATACAATACGAATAATCCAAAATTTCTCTACACAGATTTCGTTGCTTATACTATTTTCGGTTCTTTTCTCTTATCAATTGTCGCATAAGGTCCAATATACAAATCAGTGGCCCACACAGTTTATTCGGCCACATATAAAGTACACATATACAGGCCAAGTGTATCATCTGGTAGTATGGGGTAAGAGAGTGGTGAGTCCTGTACAACAGGTGGAATTGTGGGAACCGACGAGCGGAAAATGTCCCATTATGAATGTGTCCCTTCCCCTTTTATTTGCTAAATAGGCCATCTCGAGGTTCGGGTTTAAGGCTTCGGGGTTGCTTCTTGGAGTGTTGTCTTAGGTGCCATCCTTGTAACATCAACTTACGCAAATACAGCCATAATGGCTGCTTTGATTTACAGACAATATGATTATGAATAGTCTCAATCAAATACTCCACCCAATCCTGTCAATGAGGGAAATTCCTTAGAAATGTTATAAATATGTGTTCGTCCCCCATCCTTCTCCAAATATAACTACACTCCGTTGCAACCATGTTCCGAACTCCTCCCTGGGTTGTAATATATGGGTATTTTTGACGGCGTTCGCTTTCTCTTATATGGTGTCCTTTGCTAGATCTCTCCAATGCGATGTCCTCTGAAATTATCTGGATGGTGTGCTATACGTGCTCGAATATATGTACTAACATTCTTTTCCCTCGCCATTACACAGGCACAAAGTTCCCCCTTTTTCAGCAAGTACATATCCAAAGCCACCCTATTTTGACATTGTCATTGTTCTCTGAATGCTCGATTAACGTCCACATTAACCGTATCAAACCTATCAGGCAGTTTCAATTTGTTCCATCACTTCCAAAATGATGCTTGCCATTTAATGAGTTCCCTTCTTGCTACCCACAGGATATTTATCGGGCATGAAAGAATAATCACATATTGTCTCTGAAATGATTTCCCCACCTGATATGGTTCCTCTTCCATCGTTGCTGATTTACCTTAGTATAATGGACCAGTGGTATAAACGCATGTTGTACAATAAAAGTCCAGGTACAGGGAGCCGGTCCATTTGATAACAAGGTTGACTAAGCTCTGGAGAGGCCCTTGAATCCCCGCTTACAGTAATAGGGCAATATTATTAAATAAATGTGCCATGATTGATAATGCTGACATCTTAGGAATAATGTAGTATTCAGTAATCCTTTTTTTTTCCTTCCGAGTTGTCCTCATATGTCTCATTTTTTGCTTATGATGAGTTTAACTTGCTTTTTACGAATTCCCTGCAATAAAACTTTGCTACACTTAGGATTTGTCCAAGTAAAGACAAAGAAACCCAACTCGTCCTTGTACGCCTCAATCCTGAATAAATATGGAGGTCTTTTCTTTTTAGCAGCTCCACAGCAATCTATTTCCTCAAATGGTAGATCGCAGAGTGAATGTTTTCTATGACCCCGTCTTCGCCAGCGTATGACGGAAGATTGTAGTGCATACCCACACTTTAGTTTGAGTATCTAATAAATCTTCAACATGCGTATTCTGTGATAGGGCCGCTTCTTGTGACAAGAGTTGGATCGTGCATTTAATCCCATTTGGTTTCCCTAACAAAGAGCGATTGCATATTTAATGTGCTCAGCATGGTTTCCAAATTGCTCTTTTCCCTTCATGTTCCTCGATATTTGGTTCCATAGTCAATTTGCCCTTTCCATGCCTCCAACTTCCTACAATCCAAAGGGCAATTTGATTTGCGATCCTAAAATAGAATTTGTGTCTAAGTTTCCGGAGCTATGTACTGATACCTCTATGGGTTTTGATCATTGTTCTATTCTGCACTATGAACACCCACTCTTCTCTATATGCTGTTGCGGTTATAAGTTGCAGTGTTGCTCAGTGCGTATGCTCATACCTGTGAATCAAGCAGTGTGAGTCATGTTCCATCTGTTATTATTTTACCCATCGCGTTCACCATGTTTAATATAGCAGTGGGGTTCTTAGAATAGTGTGTAAGTCAAGCTCAATACTTGAAATGGGATTCCCAAGTCATAGTGCCTCCAAGCGTGTGTGTTCTCCCAATCACGGGACGCCCCTCTGCTCGTGAACACCCGTTGCCCACTCAGTTCTCCTGGGGTCCGTGACGCACCCACGATAAAAACTCTGCAGCCGGGCGTCTGGTCTCCTCTTGTTTGACCTACGAGTCAAATTCTTTCAAACCTTTGTTAGGAACAGTAATGACTGCAACAACAGCCCAAAAGGCAGCATACCTTTACCTCCCCCTTTTGCTCGGTATGGCCACTTTTTGTTGAGCCAGACGGGGCATAGGTCAGCACTTTTTTTCTCTGTACGACATTCTCAATCTCACAAGTTGAGTTGCCTATTCCCATCATGATATAGCTAATTTATGAGATTGTTCCCTGATCAGATGACGTTCTCGATAGATCTGTAGATGTTTGGCCAAGCCACATTCTCATACATCTCGAGCGAGATGAATACCCTAATACTAATAATCGAAATCCCATCCACCATCCCATCCATATCCTCTCTCCTCTAAAATATATACTCTCCGATTGCTCAAAACAAATTAAATTACAGTTTGAACCTCTTTGTAAATAACAAGTCGGTACAAAAAACCGCCCATTCACATTACCATCATTGCAAAATAAATAGATGATAGATAGCAAGGGTATGCAGTTGTTCCAATGCTCAAGTTATTACCTCGTCGCACACGGCTAACTTCTCACACGTGTAACAAACATAGTACAACACATAGTTCCAGCCATTCTATATTGTCAATTCACACCAACTCACATACACCCCTGCACTACCACTTCATAATATTAACCGGTCGATCTTGCATCATTTATTACGCTTGCACTGTGTAATGAATGAAACGAAGATGACAATTCTTGCGAGCCTCAACCCCTTCTCACCAACAAAACATGCAAAACACTCCCCATTTTCGTTCTATTTATTTCTACCCACCAAGATATCTTCTCTTAAATATTGGTATGAATTTGTCCACGATTTTCGAAGATGAGTCCGCCTCGAGCTTATTTTCCCACTAATAATTGTCAGGGCAAATCTCGCACACCGCTCTAGTACAAGCAGGACTATTCTTGCCTGTCCACCTCACCTTTTACCCGGTGACGTAATCTGATTTTTCCCACAGAAGATTGTTTTTGAATTTACCCCTAGATCAAACACATCAACCAGATCACAATCCTTTACCTGGAATCTCTTAAAGGATTATTTAGGAAACTAAGGTATTGATGGTCGTCATCCAATCGAATTCGGCCGTTAGAACAGTCTGTAGTATATGCTGTAGCTGGTGACTGATAGATTCGCTGGTACAATCTCAGCTATCAGGCTTAGCGTATGCTGGTGGTTTGAGGTTTCGGTTGTTAATGGTTGAGAATACCCCTAATTAGTTGTACTCCTGCTCGATGTCTGCAGGACACGGTGCATTAGAATATCCCGTGCCCCAGTATTGCATACACCACCGGGGCATGTTGGTGATAGGCCATTTCGCTGTTCTGCTTATTTGGCTCAGTTCGGCGCTGATGCAGCGCATCCTTAATTCACCGCTCTGCACCTTCGAGTTGACCTGAAGCCTTTAGGCTGCTTCTCCTGCCATATCTGAACGCCAGCCAGTTTACGGGCGTTTCCTCTTGGACGTTCCTATGGCGTCTCTCAACTCTTCCCGAGATTCTGTCGGGACGTTCCAGGCAGATATTTGCAAAACGACCCGAACTATCCTTAGGCCACGGCCTTGGTAAGTCATTCTGTATAGTGGGTCCATTTCGCCTCCCAGGGCAATCATTTTTCGCTTTCCAACTGCTTCCAAATGGTAAACATTTGGTAAGCAGGTGTGTTTTTCAGATTTGTTTCCCATTGCTATTGCTAACCCCTCCTGAAGTTGTTCTCTGTCCGACTAGGCCAGCGCTTAGCCATATGCCCTCGGCCCTCAAACTCCCTTCACCGTTCCGACCTTAAGTAACCTCTTCCCCGATTCACCTAGCGCGCCTTGTATCTTTAACATTTATTATTAATTCTAGATGTCTTACTCTCCATGAATTTATTTACTTTATACTAGTTCTTTTGGGCGAGGACAAGGGCATAGAGGCAAAGATGATCGAGACCTGGGTGGAAAGAGAGTTACTAATTTTTATAAACTTCCTCCAGCCATCAAAGGGCTTTACCTAATATTCCAACCACTTGGCCTCCGATTTGGGTCACCGGCTTCTTCTCGCCTTTGATCACCACGGTTCATCCTCCACCTATCCGCTTGGTTTCCAACTGTCTCTCTCCACGTCCCCCCTGCTCGCTGCGCAACCCTTGTCGTAACCGTCTCGAATTACTCTCCTTTCACCTCATCAAAAGTATTGAAAGAAACGAACTCACACTGGGGAGAAACCGTACAAGTGTTCGGTGTGTTTTAAGGATTTTAGTGACTTATCAAGCTTGAATAAACATAAACGAACTCACACTGGGGAGAAACCGTACAAATGTTCTGTGTGTTCGAAGAATTTTAGTCAATTACCACACTTGAATACACACAAACGAATTCACACTGGGGAGAAACCGTACAGTTGTTCTGTGTGGTTCGAAGGATTTTAGTCAGTTATCAACCTTGAATATCACAAACGAACTCACACTGGGGAAACCGTAAAAGTGTTCTGTGTGTTCGAAGGATTTTCTACATCACATTGATATCACAAACGAATCACACGGGGAGAACCGTACAATGTTCTGTGTGTTCGAAGGATTTTTAGTCATTATCAACCTTGAATTCCACAAACGAACTCACACTGGGGGAAACCGTACAAGTGTTCTGTGTGTTCGAAGGATTTTATGACATCACACTTGAAATATCCACAAACGAATCACACTGGGGAGAAACCGTACAAGTGTTCTGTTGTTTCGAAGGATTTAGTCAGTTTATCACCTTGAATATCCACAAACGAATCACACTGGGGAGAAACGTAACAAGTGTTCTGTGTGTTCGAAGGATTTTAGTCATTCAACCTTGAATATCCACAAACGAACTCACACTGGGGGAAACCGTAAAGTGTTCTGTATGCTTGTAATCCTTGAAATAAACATAAACAAACTCACACTGGTGCGAACAGTTTTGTTGTGGATACCCCCCCGTGATGTCTAGTTATTAAGCAAACTCGTGAGGAGAATGCAAGCAGGCAGAAACACAACCCTGGCATATACCTTCTTGGTACGACAACTCTGAGTGTCATCGTTAACCCCTATCAAGCAGCTGAGG
>JAXMNL010000246.1:31452-46685 GCA_035128595.1 Eptatretus atami | reverse complement strand
AAATATTCACAAAGGAGGAACTAAGAGTCAGAGATGAAAAAACTGGCGAGGCAATAAGAAATGACCGACCACATGTAAATGGTTACCGACCACCTGTAAATGGTGACCGACCACCTGTAAATGGTACGGATCCACCCTGTAAATGGTGACCGAGCCACCACTGTAAATGAGTACGCCGATCCACCTGAATGTGACCTGATCAACCAAACGTCACAACATGGTTTTGGAGGCAACGGCTGGTTCTCTCCAGGGGTCCTGCTGACTTTCTAAAGATATTCCCGGTCGTTGTTCACGCGTTTTGACTTCATTTTGTTCCGCCTCCTGTTTACTTGTGAGTTCCTAGTTCGGTTTTGATTTCAAAACTTGTGATATTGGTGAGTTTCGTCGATCTTGTCATGTCAGTTTCCGCGTCGATGTGCTCGGATCGTGTTTATTTGTATTTTCTCCTCATTACCATCAGTTTTCTATTTTCTCCACTTTTCCCTCACCTACGCATCTCCTCTATAACCCTCTGTTCATTCTTAAAATATAAAAAATATACAAAAAAAACAATTTTCCCTTCTCACCTTATACGCCCACGTAACCACGTGACTTCCTGACCGACTTCTTCTTCTTCTTCTCGTCTTCATGGGCCAAATTCACTACTTATCGTGAAGTGTATTAACACCAACAAGCCTTCAGCAACCTTTTCTTCAAACTTTTCCTTCACTCTTCCCCCCTCTTCCGTAATCTTCAACAACAACAAAACAACGGTCTCTCACCATGATTCAACTTCCCCTCTTCGCTCGGTTCTTCTTCTTCAAAACCTTGTGTTTAATTCGACCTTTCTTTCATCCCGTGTCGAGAAATTCCATCTGTGACAACGTTTCCTTTCTCCACTCTGTCAATTCTTCTGCGCTCCATCCATCTTACAATGTATTTAAAGGAATCTCTGATCTACAAATTAAAAAATCCCATTTTCCAACGCTTGTTCATCTTTCATCATTAATTGTTCTTTATTTTGCCATCTATAGGTGCCAAATTCTCACCTCCTTATCTACCTCTTCCTCACTTCTCCCTGTAATACCCCTCCCTACTCCATCCTTTCTTCCCCCATCCGAAGCATCATCCTCATTTCCTCTCCATTAGTAACAGGTACTCCTCTGGTATCCCAAACTGTGTGGTTTTCAAACATCTGTGTTCTCCGTTCCAACCTCACAAATGTCTCACGCTCTCATTCAGCGCACTCTTCGATATCTCGATATCTCTCTTTCCTTTCGTCACATCTCCCCCTCTTCCCACCCCCCGCAAAGCAAACTTCTCTGTCTTCCCCCTCCAAGCTTCCCCCTCAATTGTCCCCACTGCTGGGAGAAAATGGGTTTGAAACTCCGGAGGGAAAAAGGTGGTTTGGGTACCCGGAGAGAGGGGAAGGGGTGTTGGTACAACGGGAAAAGGTGGGAAAATGTGGGTTTGGTCCAAGGGAAAAGGGGAAAATTTAGGTTTGCTACCGACGGGAAAAGGGGGAAAAAGGGCGGTTTGCTTACCGGGGCAAAGGGGGAAAAAGGGGGTTTGCTACCGGTGCAAAGGGAAAAGGGGGTTTGCTACCGGGGAAAGGGGGAAAAGGGGGTTTGCTACCGGGGCAAGGGGGAAAGGGGGTTTGCTACCGTGGCAAATGGGGGAAAAGGGGTTGCTGACCGGGGCAAAGGGGGAAAGGGGGTTTTTGCTACCGGGGAATAAAAGGGGTTTGCTACCGGGCAAAGGGGGAAAAGGGGTTTGCTTACGGGGAAAAGGTGGGAAAAGGGTGTTTGCTACCGGGTGAAAAGGGGAAAGGGGGTTTGCTACGTGGGAAGGGGGGAAAAGGGGGTTGCTACCGGGGTGGAATAGGGGAAAAGGGGGTTTGTACCTGGGAATAAGGGGAAAGGGGGTTGCTACGGGGAAAAGGGGAAAGGGTTTGGTTGGGTTACGGGGAAAAGGGGGAAAAAGGGGGGTTTTTGTACCCGGGAAAAGGGGTGGAAAAAGGGGTTTGCTACCGGGAAAGGTGGTGAAAAAGGGGTTTGCGTACCCGGGAAAAGTGGGAAAAGCTGGGTTTGCATACCCGGAAAGGGTGGAAGGGGGTTTGCTACCGGGAAAAGGGGAAAAAGGGGTTTGCTACCCGGGAAAAGGGGGAAAAGTGGGGTTTGGTACCGGGGAAAAGGGGAAAAAGGGGGTTTGGTACCGGGGGAAAAGGCGGAAACAAAAGGGTTTGGTACCGGGAAAAGGGGGAAAGGGTTTGGTACCGGGAAGGGGGAAAAGGGGTTGTGGTACCGGGGAAAGGGGGAAAGGGGTTTGTCACCGGGGGAAAGGGGGGGAAAAGGGGGTTTTGCGTGCCGGGGAAAAAAGGGGGGAAAAGGGGGTTTGCTGCCGGGGAAAGGGGGAAAAGGGGTTTGCGCCGGGCAAAGGGGTTGATAACAAGGGTGGTTTGCTTTGCCGGGCAAAGGGGGGAAAGAGGGTGTTTTGCTTTGACCGGGGCAAAGGGGGGAAAAGGGTTTGCTGCGGGGCAAAGTTGGGAAAAGGGGTTTGCTGCCGGGGCAAAGGGGGAAAAGGGGGGTTTGCTTGGCGGGGCAAGGGGAAAAGGGGGTTGCTTGCGGGGCTAAGGGGAAAAGGGGGTTTTTTTGGATAACCGGGAAAGGGGGAAAAGGGGGTTTTTCGGTTGCCGGGAAAAGGGGGAAAAGGGCGGTTTTGCTTGCCGGGGAAAAGGGGGAAAGGGGGGCTCCGGCAAAGGGGGAAGAGAGGGGTTTGCCTGCCGGCGGCAAGGGGGAAGGGGTTTGCATGCCGGCGGCAAAGGGGGAAGGCGGGTTGCTGCCGGGGCAAAGGGGGGAAAAGGGGGTTTCTTGCCGTGGCAAAGGGGGGAAAAGGGGTGTTTGACTGCCGGGGGCAAAGGCAGGGGAAAAGGGGGTTTGCTTGCGGGGCAAAGGGGAAAATGGGGGTTTGCTGCCGGTGGCAAAGGGGTGAAAAGGGGGTTTTGCTGCTGGGCAAAGGGGGAACAGGGGGTTTGCGGCCGGCGCAAGGGGAAAAGGGGGTTTGCTGCCGGGGCAAAGGGGAAAAGGGGTTTTGCTCTGCGGGGCAAAGGGGGAAATGGTGGGTTTTTGCTGCCGGGTGCAAAGGGGATAAGGGGGTTTAGCTGCCGGGGCAAGGGGGAAAGGGGGTTTGCTGCCGGGGCAAAGGGGGAAAAGGGGGTTTGCTGCCGGGGTCAAAGGGGGGGAAAAGAGGGTGTTTGCTGCCGGGGCAAGGGGGAAAGGGGGTTTGCTAGCCGCGGGCCAAAGGGGGAAAAGGGGGTTGCTGCCGGGGCAAAGGGGGAAAAGGGGGTTTTGCTGCCGGGGCAAAAGGTTGGAAAAGGGGGTTGCTGCCGGGCAAGGGGGAAAAGGGCGTTTGCTGCCGGGGGTGAAAAGGGAAAAGGGGGATTGCTGCCAGGTGGCAAAGGGGGAAAAAGGGGTTTGCGCCGGGGGCAGAAGGTGGAAAAGGGTTGGGTTTGCTGCCGGGCAAAGGGGAAAGGGGGTTGCTGCCTCGGGCAAGGGGAAAGGGGGTTTTTGCTTGCCGTGGGCCAAAGGGGAAAAGGGGGTTTTGTTGCCGGGGAAAGGGGAAAAGGGGTTTGCTGCCGGGGCAAAGGGGGAAAAGGGGGTTTTGCTTGCCGGGGCCAAAGGGGGACAAAAGGGTTTGCTGCCGGGCAAAGGGAAAAGGCGAGGTTTGCTGCCGGGGCAAGTGGGGAAAAGGGGTTTGCTGCCGCGGGCAAAGGGGGACAAAGGGGGTGCTGCCGGGCATAAGGGGGAAAGGGGGTTGCTGCCGGGGGCAATGGGGGGAAAGGGGGGTTGCTGCCGGGGGCCAAAGGGGAAGGGGATTTTGTTCCGGTGGGCAAAGGGAGGGAAAAAGGGGCGTTTGCTGCCGGGGCAAACGGGGGAAATGGGGGTTTGGTTACCGGGGCAAAGGTAGAAAAGAGGGTTTGCCTGCCGGGGCAAAGGCGGAAAGGGGGTTTTGTCCGTGGCAAGGGAGAATAATGGGGGTGTGCTGCCGGGGGGCAAACGGATGGGAAAGGGGTTTGGTTCCGGGGCAAAGGGAGACTTTAAGGGGTTTGCTGCGGGGCAAACGGGGGAAAGGGGTTTGTCCGGGGAAAAGGGGGTTTGGTACCGTGGGGAAGGGGATAAGGGAGGTTTGCTACCGGGGCAAAGGGGGAAAAGGGGGTTTTGCTACGGGGCAAAGGGAGTAAAGGGGTTTGCTACCGACGGCAAAGGGGTGAAAGGGGTTTGTCTACCGGTGGCAAAAGGGGGGAAAAGGGGTTTTGCTACCGTGGCAAAGGGGAAAAGGGTTGCTACCGGGGCAAGGGAGGAAAGGGGGTTTGCTTACGGTGGCAAAGGGGGGAAAGGGAGTTTGCTCCGGGCAAAGGGGGAAAAGGGGGTTTGCTACCGGTCTGGCAAAGGTGGGAAAAGGGTTTGTTACCGGGGCAAAGGGGGAAATAAGGGGTTTGTTACCGTGGCAAAAGGGGAAAAGTGGTTTGCTACCGGGGCCAAATGGGGTGTTGGGAAAAGGGGGTTTTTGCTTACCGGGTGCAAAGGGGGAAATAGGGGGTTGCTACCGGGGAAATGGGAAAAGGGCAGTTTCTACCGGTGGCAAAGGGGATAAGGGGGTTTGCTTACTCGGGCAAGGGGAAAAGGGGGTTTGCTACCGGGGCATGAGGGGAAAGGGGTTTGCTACCGGGCAAATAGGGTGGAAAAGGGGGTTTGCTACCGGGGCAAGGGGGATAAAGGGGATTGCTAGCCGGTCAAAGGGGGAAAAGGGGGTTGCTACCGAGACAAAGGGGGAAAAGGGGGTTGGACCGGGGCAAAGGGGGGAAAGGGGGTTGCACCGGGAAGGGGAATAGGGGTTTGCACCGGGCAAAGGGGGAAAAGGGGGTGTGCTACCGGGGGCAAAGGGGGAAAAGGGTGGTGCTCCGGTGGCAAAGGGTGGAAAAGGAGTTTGCTACCGGCGGCAAAGGGGGAAAAGGGGGTTGCTACCGGTGCAAAGGGGGTAAAAGGGGGTTTGCTTACCGGGGCAAAGGTGGAAAGGGGGTTTGCTACCGGGGAAAGGGGTGTTTGCTACCGGGGCAAAGGGTAGGTGAAAAAGGGTTTTTGCTACCGGGGCAAAGGGGGTAAAAGGGGGTTTGCTACCGGGGCAAAGGCGGGGAAAGGGGTGCTTACCGGTAGGGAAAGGGGGGAAAAGGGGGTTGCTACCGGGGGCAAAGGGGAAAGGGGGTGTTGCTACGGATGCAGAAGGGGGAAAAGGGGTTTGCAACGGGGCAAAGGGGAATAAGGGGTTTGCTTACCGGTTGGCAAAGGGAAAATAGGGGGTTTGCTTACCGGTGGCAAAGGGGGAAAAGGGGTTTGCCTACCGGGGAGAAAAGGGGGTTTGCTACCCGGGAAAAGGGGGAAAAGGGGGTTTGCTACCGGTGGAAAGGGGGAAAAGTGTCGCGTTTGCTACGGGGAAATAAGGGGGAAAAAGGGGGTTTAGGTACCGGTTTGGCAAAGGGGGAAAAGGGGTTTGGTTACCGGTGGGCAAAGGGGGGAAAGGGGGTTTGTTGGTACGGGGTCAAAGGGCGGGAAAGGCGGGTTTTGCTTACCGGGGGAAAGGGGAATAAGGGGTTTGTACCGGAAAAGGCGGGTAAGGGGGTTTTGGTCACCGGGGAAAGGTGGTGGAAAAGGGGATTTAGGTGGTACCGGGGAAAAGGGGGAAAAGGGGGTTTGGGACCGGGGAAAAGGGATGGGAAAAGGGGTTAGGTACGGGGAATAAAGGGGGAAAAGGGGGTTTTGGTACCGGGTGGAAAGGGGGAAAAGGGGTTTGGTACCGGGGAAAGGGGAAAAGGGGCGTTTGTGTACTGGAAAAGGGGTGGAAAAGGGGGTTTGGTACCGGGAAAAGGGAAAAGGGGGTTTCGGTACCGGGGGCAAAGGGGAAAGCGGGTTTGGTACCGGGGAATAAGGGGGAAAAAGGGGGTTTTGGTACCGGGAAAAGGGGGAAAAGGTGGTTTCGGTTACCGGGGAAAAGGGGGAAAAGGGTGTTTTGGTACCGGATAAAGGGGAAAGGGCGTTTGGTACCGGTGGAAAAGGGGGAAAGGGCGGTTTGTTTCTGGGGGAAACGGGAGGTTTGGGTTACCGGTGGAAAAGGCGGGTTTGGGTTACCGGGGAAAAGGGGAATAGGGAAGGTTTGGTACCGGGGAATAAGGGGGAAAAGGGGTTGTACCGGGGAAAAGGGTTGGAAAAGGGGGTTGTGGTACCGGGGAAAAGGGGAAAGGGGTTTGGTACCGGGGGAAAGGGGGGATAAGGGTGGTTTGACGGGGAAAAGGGGGGAAAGGGGTTGCGGTACCCCTCCGCCACAACTCACCAGGGGAAAAAAAGGGGAAAAGGGGTTTGGTACCGGGGAAAAGGGGAAAAGGGGGTTTGGTACCGTGGGAAAAGGGGAAAAGGGGTTTGGTAACAGGGGAAAAGGGGGAAAAGGGGTTTTTTGGTTACCGAGGGAAAAGGGGATAAAGGGGGTTTGGTACCGGGGAAAAGGGGGGAAAAGGTGGTTTGGGTACCGGGGAAAAGTGGAAAAGGGGGGTTTCGGTACCGGGGAAAAGGGGGGTAAAAGGGGTTGGTACCGGGGGAAAAGGGGGAAAAGGGAGGTTTGGTACCGGGGAAAAGGGGGAAAAGGGGGTTTGGTACCGGGGAAAAGGGGGAAAAGGGGGGTATGGTACCGGGGAAAAGGGGTTTTTGCGTACGGGGGAAGGGGGTAAAAAGGGGGTTTGTACCGGGGAAAAGGGGAAAAGGGGTTTGGTACCGGGGAAAGTGGGGGAAAAGGGGGCTTGGGTACCGGGAAAGGGGGAAATAGGGGGTGAGGATACCGGGAAAAGGGGGATAAAAAAGGGGGTTTTGGTACCGGGATGAAAAGGGGGAAAAGGGGGGTTTTTGCGTTACGGGAAAAGGGGGATAAGGGGGGTTTGGTACCGGGGGAAAAGGGGGAAAAGCTGGTTTTGGGTACCGGGGGAAAGGGTGAAAAAGGGGATTTGGTGGTATACCGTGGGAGGGAAAAGGCGTTGGTAAATGGGGAACAGGGGGTGGGGAGGGTGGGAAAAAATACAGGAGGAAAGATAAAGAAAAAAAAAAAAAATATAAAAAAAAAGGGGGGTGGTGAATTTATTGTTTTTGGTACCGTGGTAATAAGCGGGAAAGGGGGGATGTCCGGTGTAGGAAAAGGGGGGAAAAGGGGGATTTCGGTACCGGGGAAAAAAAGGCGGGGGAAATGGTAGGGGATTTGGTACTCCGGAAATAGAGTGGGGAAAGGTGCGTTTGGGGGATACCCGGAAAAGGGGGAAATGAGGGATTGGTACCCGGGGAAAGGGGGAAAATGGGGAAATTGGTACCGGGAAAAAGGGGGAAAATGGGGATTGGTACCCGGGAAAAAGGGGGAAAAACTGGGATTGGTACCCGGGAAAAGGGGGAAAAATGGGGATTTTGTACGGGAAAGGGGAAAATGGGCGATTGGTACCGGGAAAAGGGGGAAAATGGGGAGTTTGTCCCGGGAAAAGGGTAAAATGCGGGATTGGCTTACCCGGGAAAAGGGGGAAAATGGGGATTGGTACCCGGGAAAATGGGGGAAAATGGGGAATTCGTACCGGAAAAGGGGAAATGGGCGGATTGAGTACCCGGGAAAGGGGAAAATGGGGATTGGTACCCGCGGAAAAAGGGGGGAAAGATGGGATTGGTACCCGGAAAAGGGGGAAAATGGGGATTGAGTAACCCGGGAAAAGGGGGTAAATGGGATTGGTTACCCGGGAAAAGTGGGAGGAAATGGGGATTGGTACCCGGGAAAAGGCGGGAAAATCGGGTATTGTACCCGGGAAAAGGAGGAAAATGGGGATTGGTACCGGGAAAAGGGGAAATGGGATTGGTACCTCGGGAAAAGGGGGAATGGGGATTGGGATTGGTGTTACCCGGGAAAAGGGGGAAAAATGCTGGGTTTGGTTACCCGGGAAAAAGGGGAAATGGGGATTGGTACCCTGGGAAAAGGCGCGAAAATGGGGATTTGGTACCCGGGAAAAGGGGGGAAAAATGGGCATTTGGTACCCGGGAAAAGCGGGTGAGGAAAATGGGAGATTGGTTACCGGGACAAAGTGAGCGGAAAATTGGGGGGTACCCGGAGAAAAGGGGGAAAATGGGTGATTGGTACCGGGAAAAGGGGGGGAAAATGGGGATTGGTACCCAGGAAGGGTGGGGGGGGGAAGCTTGAACCCGCGGACCCCTGGGGGGGGAATAGGGGCTTGGCAACCCGAATTTTTGTTTATGTCTAGTTTTCGTGTTTTGATGTTTTTTTGGTGTTATGACCTTTTTCTTGTTTCTTTGCATCACAAGACAGCAATGGACCATTACAACCGAGTTGCGTGACTAGACACGTCGTGAAATCATCCGTACTCCTTGGTGTATTATGTCTGCATGAGATTAATGTGTAATTACACATCTGTGCAATCTTTCGGTTCGCTTCAGACACAATTACAGTCATTGGACTCAGTGTGTTGCACTAATGTATTCGTACCTTGCGTATTTCACACTGGAAATGGCTCTGGAAGGTCCCCCCATTGCACATGTTTGGTCACTGGCATTCGCTGTTCCATAAAATTATTTCTTTCGGCCAGTGGATATTATGATGGATCTCGACATGAAGAACGTAGGGTATTGATTTATTATAGTGGTGTTCATGGAATACCATCATCCCGAAGAGCATTTCACATTCGCATTATTATGTGCGAGTTGCCTTTTTAGGTCATCTCTTCGAGTCTTTATGAACCATAATAATCATGGGGGTGTCGATTCCTTCGATCCGTCCGTCCGGTCTGTTCACAATGGAAGTGAGCGGTGGAGATCGGGTTCATTAGTATTGCTATGAGTCGCACTTGGACTGTACACGCGGTATGACTTTCAAGTCGTCACCGAAGGGATCAAATCGGTCACGAGGCTTTGAAGTTGCGGGAAAGATGCACGATTATTTTAAAAATTTCCATATCTCCTCCCGCCATCTTCAAGCGAACTTGATATTTGATATAGGAGCATCATGTAGTCTGATGGGGACATATTTGTGCTAAATGTTTGAGTCGGGCCTTATGTCGAATTTTCGATATTTCGCTTCGTGTTCACGTAGACGTTCACTAGACGTTGGCCCAAAAATGCGGAAACAATGAATGAATTTTCAACGATTTCTATCTCCTCCTACTATTTTCAGCGGATCTTGATTTAATTTGTTATTGTCAGGACATCATTAATGAATTGTCTTGGACAATATCTAAATTCTGCGCGACGGATTTCGAGTTTATCAGATCGGGTACGATGAACTTCAAAGTTTTGCAAACATAATGCCCTACCTTCAGGAGGCTATATATTCTCTACTGGGCATGTAAAGTGTAGTGAATGGGTCATTACATAGCAAGCTGACGACTTGTTAGGTCATCTCTTCGAGCTTGCATGAACCATGTCAATAATATTGGCGTGTCGGATGTCTTTCGATCCGTCGTCGCGTTTCGTTCACATCAGACGCTTTTTGAAAGCGTGGAGATGGCTGGATCCATGTAGTGATCCTGATGCGATTGGTCGCTAGAGGACCGTTACTATGATGGTAGACTTTTCAGGTCCCCCAGCCCCATCTCCAAGGTCAGAAGTTCTGATCAGGTCCCTTTATATGAAGTTGTCCAGCAAATGACGGATTTTTCAATCTATTCCTTCTACATTTCTTCAGAGCGTTATCTTACGAAATTAATTGCTTGATTGATGGCATATGTATGTTAATCTATGGACAGAGGCGTAGATTTTTCGCGAAGTGGGCCGGTTTTCGATATTCGCTTCGTTTTCGGCGTCACGGTTAGACTTGGTCAAAGTTTGGCAAAAATCCCTCCGTGGACCCGAGACACACATACACCTAGTAACAGGAACTACATGCTTGTTTCCTCGCAGAGATGACCTCGTCACTCCGCCCGGATGTATTTTTGATTACATGACCTCTCTCATTTTTGTTGTGGACAAGTGCGATGAGGGAACTTGGCAGGATTAGATAATGGAATGTAGGAAAATTAATCGCCTAATGTAGTAACTACACTGATAGTGGCATATTGAAGTTTGTGGAGAGACTCTGCACCTCAGGAGATTTGATCAGTGCTGAGAGTTGTCAGTTGTGTGCTAAGTGAAGTGATAGAGCGGTAAGGTGTGGTGGACTAGCTGATGGTTGTAATATGGAGATGCTGCAGGGTTGGTGAGTGAAGGAGTGTTGCATTGGTTTTGTCGTTCTGGGATGTTGTGTTTGGCTTGTTCAGCAGATATCATCATGGACACATGCTCACGGCGAGGCTTTTGTTGTTTAAGATCTGTTAGTTGATTGACGTGCCTGGTTTCTGCTGGGTATTCGGTTTGGAGCGTCCTGATACATTTTCTTCCAGACTTGAAATGACAAAATGATTTGTTTCATCATTTCGCTTATCTTCGTCTTTGTAATTCTTTCTTTTGGTTCGTTTCATTTCGACTGCAATAGATTTGACGTTTGTCACTAATTATTTAATTAAAACCGATAGACTTAATATCCATGTTGATTTGATGTGGACGTATTGGTTTTCGCTCTTATAGCAGTAAAAGCTCGCGGTATTGTGCACCTAATTTATTAATATTAATAGATGAGCAATGTATTTCATATTCCTTTTTGAAGTCAGCCTCTTGAGTGATTGCAATAGGAGGCTGCATGATTTGGGGTATGTTCTTTATAGATAAATGGAGGAGTTTTTCATTGTGAATGATGTGTTTCATGGATTGACGACCTCCGCCACTTGTTTGATTCTTCCAGGAAACTTTCACTTTTCACAGGATTCTATCTGGCTATGTTGATCGATTTCGTCTTACAGCCATACTCGTACGAATTCACCATGAGGTGAGGGCTGTGGAGCCACCATGTTTACAGAATCGGCTTATCTCTCTCGACATCACTATGTGTCACAAGATGGTCGGGGATTGTCCTGACCTTCTCTCGCAGTGGATGCCAGAACACTCGTCTGGTGTTCAAGGTGTCGGGATCCGTTGTGTTCCTTGATTGGTTGTTAGACGTGTTTTATTCCGAACACCGTCTCGTTTTGCTAAGCGAGATTTCAAAGGTCTAATCGCCTATTTGGCTCAAGTGAAACCTCCGCGCTCTTTTGTAATTTGGTGTGAGAAGCAGCCCTTCTCTGTGTATTCCTTAGATATCTTCGTTAGTATTGTTTGATCCGTGTAAAGATGAGCCCTCATGGTAAGTCGCAATTGATTGTGATGGAGAGCTTTAGATTAGAACATGTATTATAGGGCACGGCCAGGGCATTAGGAACTAAGCTTACACAATAATAAACATTTTAATCCTTTGAACCCTGAGAATCCTTGGGACTTTTGGTTTCCGCCAAGTTGTCCTGGTTCAACAGCGACTCCCATCTAACCGAGAGAAAAATACAACCGATGGGGAAATAATGGAGGAGATAAATTGAAATATTCAGTTGACGAAAACGGCCAACAAGGCGAACCGAGGTTCAAGAAGGGGTGTCAGCTTACTCGGATTCACATGTAGTACGTGACGCGTCGTGCTCTCAGATTTTGAGTGACCTTTGACGTGTGCGACCGGAGGCACGGTCTCGAAGGATGCAGTTTCACGCTTTCACGGGAGTTTGGTATGCGCTAAGATTTTGCGAGACAGAGTCCTGTCGTGTCTCTTCATCTTTTGTCCCTGTGGCTGTTGACTTTTTTGTGGACTTTCTCCGCTGATAACCGGAACAGGATTCTTCTTGAGTGTGGTACAAACACGATAACACTCGTAGGCGTTTTGTTTCCTGTGAAGTTTGGCCTACTCATCAAGGATAATGTGCAAGTTTTTGGAGAATGGGAGTGGATTGATCTAAGTGGTGTTGAACAGCAGTCATAAACGACCTGGAGGAGAAGAATGAGATTCAAGAGTGGAGAAGAAGAAGGTAGATTCGGTACTGGAACAGTATGCATTCATTCCGAGGTACACTGCGACGAGCAACAGCTCGGTTGGTTATCAATGGGGTATGAGAAATGCTCGGGCATGGTGCGTAGCTGAGTGACATGAGAAAAATGTATGTGACGTCACTGTAACTTATACCCAGAGGGATGATCCAGGAAGTGAGCCGGCACACCTCGAGCAGCTTGAACGTGGTCTCCAGCCACTACGTGTTCGTAAAAAAAGTTTGGAATTCTGGATAACTGTTACACAAAAGAACCTCAAGCCTTCTGGAGTTCAGCTGTAATTGATTGAGGAATGTGTACAAATTCTGTTAAATCGTTTTCCCTTCCAGAGTGATGGAAGCTGGTCGTGACCACTGTCGAGAGTCTGGTAGCGTAAGTCGTTATTTGTGGGCATCTTATCGGTACACCTAGAAGTCCCATTATTCCGAAACCGAAGGGGTTCCGTCTCCTAACTGCCCCATTTTCGCCGGTCCCGGCTTCTTTTCAGAAAAAACATTCCTCCTTGCGAGATGAAAAGAGAAATCATATACTATCACAACTCTGTTCTTACTTGGTGCCCGTGGTACCGGGGTTCCCGAATTGACTCCATATCCTGATGCTGAATATCCACAGAAGACGGAAGAACACTTTTTACTTTCCTGCCTGGATTACTTGTCTTTCTTGCTTTTGTTCTTCTTCAGGTTACTTTCTTTGTTGCTTGAGCGTTGCCATGCAATGCAGTATGGCTTGGCAAGCTCGTCAGGGAGAAAACTCAGGGAAATCAATGATGACCTTCCCTTTCCCCTTACGTAATGTTCTGACATCTTGGCCCTAACCTTCAGTTGACTTCATGAAATGGATCCCTAGTGCTGACCTCACTGTGGAGGATTACTCCAATCATCAACTTTCCTCTCTGCTCCCTCTTTTCGAGATTTTTCTCAATGGGAAACATTTCTCTATTTTCTTCTATATTACAAAATTCACCTTCCCAGTATAGCTAAAGTTCACCTTCAATTCTTCCTCATATTTTTTTTCTTTCAGTGCGAAATTAATTGTGAATGTTTTGGGTCATGTTCTGTCTTTATACTTTTTTCTCCATGCACCTGATACTCAGATACATAAGCATACCCTATTATACCCATGTCATTGTGTCTATTTCAGAGATGCCGCGACGCTGGTGTCCTCCCCATTTCTGAGTTCAGGAGGTTGACTCGCGACTCATGAACCAGGAGTGATATTCAGTTTCGGTGATATAGACAATGTTCGCTTTTCAAGGGGATAATCTGAGGCATACGTTTGGGGCCTTAAACGGATTTCTAGCAGAGGCCGTTGATATACTTGTGTGTTTGGTGTTCAAACATGTCCTCATCTCATTTAGTAATATATCTGTTTCTCTGCGGTTTATAATACAGCTACTCGCTCAACTCTTAGCTAGGTAGTACTTCTTTAGCGTTCTCATTTTTTAGTCCAAAATTAAACCCAAGGAATGGAAAATTTAAAACTTTCCAGCCGTCCCTACTTTAAAGGACAGACCATTTAGTTTTCTTATTTCTTCTGCCAAGGAACAGTGTTGAACCCACAGAAATCAATGCTGAGCAACGGCCTATAGTTCACATAATAAAGTTTCATGCACGATTAATGGCATTCATTCTTTCTCTTGCAAGCAACCAACGTTAAACTGACCAGGACGTAGAGACTAAGCTTGGACGATACTGCATATTCTTCAAGTAAGCACGTACTCAACGGTTATTATAAATATTGTTGGGGGTTTTCAAGATTGGTATAGACCAATATATACTACTGCTTGACGTGTACTTGCAGACACAGAAACAGCCGTACGATGCACCCATCGAGCTGTTGTCCCTGTCTCCCCACGATGGACTTCCTACTGAATAGCTAAACATCGCGTACGTTCGCCGTGTGGTTAATTTCAGATTACAGTCGGAAGGGTTGCCAACGATAGGCCTTTGTTCAGTTTGAAAGATATATCTCTTTGGTGGCAGCGTTACCTCTATAAATCTGTCAGAGATCAAAGGCTAATGAGCGGAAACGGGTGTTAGCCGTACGCGAGTACGCTTTAATTGGCAGGTCAGGCGAGAAAAGTGTTCTGTCCCGTTCAGCCAACCGTGTAAGTCGAACACTAGTAATTATGCCAGCGACATCCATTTGATTTCTGTGAGAAAATTATAAACAAGGGAAATAAGGAACTTAGACGCAGGAGAGGTCCATTCGGACCATCATGCCTGTCACTGCCACCAACACCAGATTAAATTATATTCATTCAGGCTCTCAATGAAAGCATCCTCTTTCATCGATACTTAATAAATGTCAGGAAGTGTGTCAGTAGTCATTCATGTCAGTTCAGCCCAGCAGTCACAGGTATTGCTAAGTGTATGTTCAACTCCATTAACTCTTCCCTATTAACACCATTATAGCTTGTGAGATTTACCAAGATAGCCTGAAATTTGTGCTGCATGCTCAATACGAAGGGGAAACTCCACATAGAGAGTGCTTTAATGTAAAGATTTTCATGTTGTTTGATTATAAATCCCTTTAGTTTGAAATGAGGCGCCAATTTAAGCCGGTGGCAGAAAATCGTACGGGTGTGACTGCTCGCAATATTTGTAGATATATCATCCTAAGAATATTCCAGGCGCATCCTTCAGACTCTCCGTATTGTTAGGCAAGATGGGTAGGTTTATTAAGTGATCATTTGATTGCAGGGAACAGGGGAGGGTGTCCGAGGCAAGGTTGGTGACCATCTATATGCATTGTGTGACAGTGTATGTAACACGCCACTCGAGGTGGGTTTCGGCCAAAGGCTGAGGGGAGCAGTTCGAGAGTCGGTTACGTTATAGCCACGCAAAGGTAAGGGTTTGAAGGACAAAACGTACCTGTCTCTGGTAGTGGTTTGTAACGCCGATTCACAGGTAAGCATCGTGATGGTAATTAATGGGGTATAACACAACGGATGAACGTAGTTTCAGTGGGGCCCTCATTTTAAGAAGGTTGGAAAGCGTAGAATAGTTAGATGAAATGACGGGAAGCCAGAACGACGTTGTTGGAAGCGAATAATCAGCGCACGCAAGAAAACTCAAAAAAAAACGAACTGCGAGTAGAATTGTTTCAGGCGGGTTGTAAGGAGACACTTTGTTGGATGTGAAGGGAACAGATTGATAAATCAATTGGTGTGATTTTGTTAACGGGGTGCCAATAGATTTGGGTAAGGAGGGACGCTTAAACGGCGGTAAGAGG
>JAXMNL010000246.1:19588-31224 GCA_035128595.1 Eptatretus atami | reverse complement strand
TCCCTTTCCCTGCACCCAAAGCCTCCTCCCCTCCCTCTTCCTTAACAATAAGGTGTCTGAGGATGCGCCTTATTCAGGATATAATTAAATCAGGTCGTTAATTGTCTTCAAAAGGGATTTTAAAATTGAACAAAACACTCATGCACTCCCTTGGAGTTCCCTTCGTATGCATGCAAACTTTCAGGCTGCTTGGTTTCAGATTAAATCATCAGAGAAAAGGCAATTGAGGATACTGGTTCCTATCACCAACAGTGATGTGAGAAATAATAAACAAGGAATAAGGAACTTTGACGCAGGATGAGATCATTCGGACAAAATCATGCCTGCACCTGCCACCAACACAGATTAAATATATCCAATTCAAGCTCATGAGCATCCTCTCATCGATACTAATAAATGTCCAGAGTGTCAGTAGTCATCTCAGTCAGTCAGCCAGTGAGTGTTTGTCGTCAACTCGCTTAATTAAACCAGAGTTGGTGTCACGAAGCCACGCTAATGCCTCGCCTGTTCTAATACATTTATCGTTTTTAAAAGACTCAGTCAATAATATATTTTAAAGCATTGCAGTGAATCTGATTCCAAATAATTTTAAAGCCATATATGCTATTTGTATATGTAATCAGTAAAAAAATAGTGTGGTAGATTTTAAAAACAGGAAAGGAAAAAAAATTGAAAACATGACATGGACAAAATCTTATGATGTTGCGGGTCTTTCCCGATGACGCGTTCAGGCCAAATAAGTTGTTGTTTCGTCAGTCTCAGGTCTATGTTTAGATTCACGATAAGTTTCAAAACTGCGTTTTGCTCTTTTGAATTAAAAAACTAACCTGTAAAAGTCCTCTATCTGCAGACAAGTCAATTCATTTCCTTACTCATCGCAGAGCAGGTTATTCTTCTACTGGATCGACGTCGTTCATTATCTATATCGGTATTTCTCATTTACGTTTATTACCTTGCATTGTTAAACCGAAAACTTGACAAAACGTTTAGACATGAGATGAGGTAAACCACAGACTGAGCTAGAAAAAGTTCAATCCACACTCAAGTGTGCTTCTGATCGCCGCGGCTGTTTGTGTAGTTTCCCTGCTTTCTTCAGTGATGAGTTTGCGAACCCTTTTCCCAAAGGAAAAATATATTTTTTTTAAAAGGGGTGGAAAGGGAAGGGGATTTTTAAACATTTGGGAGATTCTTTGGTTAAAGAAGAGTTAAAAAACGGGTTATTGGGGAAAGGGGGGGGAAAAAAAAACATAAAAGACGGTCCGACACAGGAAGTCAAAACTCACAGGGGGCGAATTTCTCGCTGCAAAAAAGTCAACAAGGCTTTTCAGAGGTAGGAAATGCCAATGGCATGGATGGTCGAGGTGTTTCTTACTGTTCAGATTAGACTCAAAGCCAAGATCATCACTGTTTTGTGGCTAATTTTCGGAGTTTTGCGGCTTGGTTTTTTTTGTGCAACACTTTACGGCTATATAAACCATTGCGGCTTGATGTGTGTTTAAATTCCCAGGCATTCTTTTAAATTATAGGGATACGGCTTATATAACGATCAGTGCGAAATGGTGGGCCGGAATTTTATGGTTTACTTTGCCTTGCCCGATGAGAAATGCATCTAAAAGAAAAAGTAATATGTAGTGTTGGAAGTTCAGAGTGCGGACAGGAACGGATTGGGAAAACAGCATCCTGCGTTCCATGGCAACCACTTAGATGACGAAAAACGTATTCATTGACACACCGTCTCCACCAGCTCTTGTTACCTAGTGACAAATATGAAGGGAAAGTTGAAAACTTTGCGGAGTTAGAGTTGCGGACAGGAATCGGATGGAAAACAGCATCCTGGTTGCCATAACAAACCACTTAGATGACGAACGTAATGTGCGGACACACCCGTGCTCCACAAGTCCATGTTACTAATGTACCAAATATTGAAACGGAAGTTGAACTTTGGGATAGAGTGGGGACAGGAACGGAAACGGGGGAAACAGCCTCCTGTTGCCATGGCAACCACTTTAGATGACGATCGTATGTTGCGACACACCGTCTCCACAGTCTTGTACCTATGTACCAAAATATGAAAACGTGAAAGTTGAAAACTTTGGGAGTTGGGAGTGCGACAGAATTGATGGAAACAGCCATCCCGGTGCCATGGCAACCACTTTAGGATGAGAAGGTATGTCTGACACAACGCTCCACAGTCTACCTATGTACAAATGATGAACGTGAAAGTTGAAAACTTTGGGAGTTTAGAGTCGCGGACAGGAACGGTAGCGGACAGACAGACCGACGACGAAACGGTATCACAAGTACGCCCCATATATTTAATATAAATATAATATATATAAGCTATATATCGGCGTATAAAAAATGTGTGGTAGAATAAAACCAATATAGAAAGGAAAACTAGAGGGGGATGCACTCGGAGAGTGCAAAACCTCCCGCCGCCAATTTACTGCTGGTCACTCAAGTTAACCTTATATTCTATTCATTAATATGATGTCACAGTAGCTGACAGGCAGTTATAGTTCTTTTCTCCATTTTTTTTTTTTTTTGGGGGGGGCTCGGGGGGGTTGGAATCACTTAAACATGTGAAATGCAAAAAAACAAATCGAAATTTTGTTGAAAAAAGTTGCCAAAATTTTTTTACTCGAACAGATTTTTATTTGGGAAGGTGGGGGGTTGGAAATCACTCTAAAAACATTGTAGAAATGCAAAAAAAATCTTTTTCTTTTCTCTAACAATTTTTTTTGGGGGGGGGGTTGGAAATTCACTTTAAAACATGTAGAAAATTGCAAAAAAAAAAAAAATTTTTTTCTCTAAATTCTTTTTTGGGGAGGTGGGGGTTGGAAATCAACACTTAAACTGTAGAAAATGCAAAAAAAAAAAATTTTCTCTAACTTTTGGTGGGGGGGGTTGGGGTGGGTTGGAAATCACTTAAAACATGTAGCTAGAATGCAAAAAAAAATTTATTATTTCTTCTAAGTTTTTTTTTTGGGGGTGGGGATTGGAAATCACTTAAAATCGATATAAAGCAAAAAAAAAAACATATTTTTTCTCATGATTTTTTTTCGTAGGGGCGTGGGGGTTGGAATCACTTAAAACATGTGAAATTGCAAAAAACAAAAATTTCTCTACAATTTTTTTTTTGGGGGGGGGGGGTCTGGAAAATCACTTCAAAAACTGTAGAGAAATGCAAAAAAAAATTCTTAGCTCCGATCAATTTTTTTATTGGGGGGGGGGGGAACAAGTCCAAAATCTAATGGCATGATCATTGGACCATACCTAACCCCACCCACCAAGTTTTCGTCCGAAATAACCGTCGAGGGTTTTTCCGTAATACCAAAAAATTAACATTCACGCTGAACCGCTCACGCTCGACGCCGGGGTAATCGCTATAGCTCTCTTGTTTCTTCAACAGGCGAGCTAAGAAAACCCATGGAACCAAGAGCTTGAAAGTTCGCATATGCATACGAAGGGAACCAGAGGAGGACCTGTAGTAATGGAGAGAACGTAAGAGATGCTCGATGGGGGGGAAAGATAGGAGTAGGGAGTGGGTTATACAGGAGAATGAGAGGAGGTAGATATAAGGAGGTGATGAAATTTGCACTGAAGTTGAAAAAAAGAACAGATAATGATGAAGTATGAACAAGCGTTGCAAAATGTGATTTTTTAATTGTAGATCAAAGATCCTTTAAATACATTGTTAAGATGTGGAGTGGCAGAAGAATTGACAGCAGTGGCAGAGAGAAAGGAACGTTTGTAAGAGATGGAATTTTTAGAACACGGAATGAAGAGGTGTCCAAGGTGTTCACACTTCCTTTTCTCACACCTTTCGTTTGGAAGCATCCCATTACCCATATTAAGGTCTATTTTTGCCTTCTTTGTCCAGTATTTCATTTTTTTGCTCATTCTCTCTCCTTGGTCATCCAATATTTTTGTGTTCCTTTCTTGTTGTCTTGCATTTGTCAGTTTGATTTCCTATTTCTTTCCTGGGGGAAGTATTTTTTCCCTCAATTGATGCTGTTGAATTGACTTTCGGTCATGGAAAACACCTTCGCCTGCCGTTGAACAACTTTGTTTGCTTCAATGTTCATGGAATCTTTCTCCACACCGTTCGCCCCCATGCTTCATGCAATAGAATCACAACTTTGCAAGAGTGTAGGATGATTTACCTTTCACTCTAAGACTCACGCCTCTACAGTTAAATTTTTCTCCGATTTTGTCGTGGAACCGAGTAGTCTGGTTGTGAGAACAGGCTGACACTTTTTTGCTATTTGTAGACAGCCTGTCCTCTCATGAGGCAGCGATCCTTTAACCTCACTACCCGAGAAGGTGCAAGTCATAATATCCATTAATCATCACAACGAATTCCGGACTGCCTCGGAGTGGCCACCACAGACTTCCATGGCCTCCAACACTAGCAGGAAGTCTGCTTTACCTTAGTGCACTTTCTGTGAACTGATTGCTATTAGTTTTTTCAGTTTTTTGTACCAATCAAAAGTCAAGAGGTCGTGTAGACCTAAATAACAGGAAAACAATAACAGGAGGCAGAGAAACAAGACGGGTGGGAGCCGAGGGAAGCACAAATACTTGGGGAACAAGGACACGTTAGATCCGTGAAGGACGAGGGATGCGCGCTGGAGTACACATGGGGGTACACAAATGGCTACTAACAGGACTTTCAGGAAAGGAATTTGAAGAACGTGCTGATTGTGGGACCGTGCGAATTAACGCGAGAATCCCAGTAGTAAAAATCAAGATATTTGGCCCATGGAGGAGATCGAAGATAAGTGGTGAACAGGCTGTTTTAAAGGCTGCCAAGGGAGGCTAAGGGATAGAGATGTCGTGAAGTTTGATTCCAAAAGGCGAGAAAAAAGTGCGAACTGAAGAGTGCAAAGCGTGCAGCAGTGATTCGCGACAATAATCGGCGTTTCCCAGTAGGGGTTTTGGTGGACCTTGAGGAACTCCCTGGAAATAATCGACGGGGACAGAATCACAGATACAGGAGCGGAGGGGACGATGAGCGAGAGGAACGAAGGGTGGCAATATTTTGTTGGCAGTCAGCTATTTTCTGGCTTTCCAAGAGGCCGGAGACCTCGGTGCTGCTTGATCGGGCACGGATGACACTCAGAAAGGAGTCGTACCAAGAAGTACTATGCCAGGGTTGTGTTTTCTCTGCTCTCGCATCGTTTTCTCCTTCACTAGTTTGCTTAATAACCTTGACATCGCTCGAATCACTCACAGGTGGGGCGGGAGGGCCAAGTAAAATCCAACCACCCAAAACTTGTTGCCAGTGGACTTTGATTGTATGTTTATTGCAAGTAGATGGACCAACTCACGAAACAAAACTTACAAAACACGAAACACTTTCGGCTTCACCCCAAGAATGTAGAAAGTATCGTCTTGTGGATTTAACCAAGATCTTTGATAATTATTGACTAAACTACCTGCAGAACAACAAACAGACACACTCTGTACGGTTATCTCACCAGTGATACGGAAGTTTCGTTTGTGATTTTCAAGTTTTGATAATTGACTAAATCGCTGAGACACACAGAACACTTTGGTACGCGTTTGATCCCCATTTGTGAGTTCCGTTGTGTGGTTATCTCAACGTTGAATGATGCACGAAAAAATCCTTCGACACACAAGAACATGTCGAATTAAAGGTTCTCCACCAGTGTGAAGTTCGTTTTATGTGGTTATTCAGATTGATAACAGCTAACAATCACTTACGAACACACAGAAACACGTGTACAGTATCATCAACCCAAGTAGTAGAACGTAATCGATTTATAGGTCATTACAACAGGTTATGAAGTATACTAAAAATCCTCTATCGAAACACACAAGACACTTGTATAGGTATTCCAACCCAGTGTGAGTTCGATTTGTGATATATTCAAGTTGAGATAACGTAACTAAATTCCATTCCGAACCACACAGGAACACTAATGACAGTTTCTCTCCGAATGGAGTTCTGTTGTGGATATTCAAGTTTGATAATTACTAAAAACCTTGACACCACGAACAGCTGCATGTACTTCTCAATCCCCAGTGTGAGTTCGTTTCGTGATTTAATTACAGTTTGATAACTGACTAACTAAAAAATCCTTACGAAAAACACACGAACATTTGAAACGGTTCTCCCCTAGTGTGAGTATCGTTCTATGGTTAATTCATGAGTTTGAATGATGATTTAAAAATCCTAAATTGAACCACCCAAACAACTTGATACGCGTTTCTCCCCGTGGTGAGTATCGTATGTTATTTAAGGTTCACTAACCCGACTAAATTCCTCGAACACAACAGAACCACTATTTGTACGGTTACTCACCCAGTCGAGGTTCGTTTATGTTATTCAAGGTTGCTAAGTAAACTAATATCCAATGATCCGCACCACACACAGAAACCACTTTGTACCAGTTTCCTTCCCAGTTCGAGTTCCGTATGTATGTTCATCCGTTGAATCACTGAACATATGATCTCAAAGATCTTATTTGTTGAAGAACTGTGCAGAGTTGGTGAACAGAAACTAGGTTTCTATCATGTTTCTCTGCAAAAAGGAAACTGCCAATAACCAATGAGGTCATCATGATGTTTACTGCAAGGAAAGTGGTACAAATAATCAATCGAGTGTCAGGTTCATTCAATGTGGGAAGGCGACATTCGAACATTGAATGAAAGCGGTTCAGAGAAACAATAATATTCATAAATATTTATTCTTCAATCCAGATCATTGGCTGTCAAGCCATGTGATCTATTCAAATTATACCCTAACGAACTTGTCACCCAACGAACTTTCGAACGACGTGAACATTATGTGTGAAAGTTTTCCCCCAATCTGATCCAGCCGATTTCTGGAGAAAAGATTTTTGAGAGGTTTTCAGTGAAAATCCAATATGGCTGCCACACCATGTGACCTATGATTTATAATGTGCTAATCTTTTGTTCCTCATGGCCATAGGGGGATCATACAAGTAAAAGGTTCAACCTCGAAATAACTTCAACCACTTCGGAGGAATATTTGAACGTTTTTACTTTTTTTAAACACAGAATTAGCATACGAAATCACGTACGACTGACAGATCATCGATTTTTTCCTGTAGTCCATATTTATATCCCGAGATGACCACATCCCAAAACTTTATCATACTAGATCAGAATGTCGCGTAATCTACACAATGCAAAAATTATCGCGATCATAACGAAACGCACCATGAATCTATAAAGAAAATCACACGTTACTCCCATGAGCGAATACTTGCAGAATGTGCCAGTTTTCAATATACTATTTCCATTGCGCGTCTCAAAGATAAGAGGATCACAAGTTTTTTGAACAACGGATATAGCCACAACCACCAACGTGACATATCGACAAGCTCAATAATTAACGCATAAACATTTCTACATGAGCTAGTCAACACTTGTGGTGAATTTTGTCTCCAATCCCGAACAAAGCGATTGTGGACCAGACACCAAAAGTACTACTAGCAGCGCAACATAACAAAGTATCTGACAGACACACGACGAACGGACCCAAACACAAAATACCCCTCTCTCGGCCGGGGTTAAAAAATATCTAATGTGATGACGATTACGATGAACCCGTAATAATAAATTTAAAAAAACTTTAACTTTAATGCTCTCAAAGCACAGGTTCAAACCAAAATCAAACACAGGTAAGAGTCCCAGGTATCTGGATTCTATAAGAACTGTATTTTAACTTGTGCAATAGACATGTACCACATAAATGAACCCAGAAAGACCGCTAAGACTTCAAGACCCAAAAGCACACAAGCGACCCAAAAAAAGCCCCGATAGACCTAAAAGCATGCTAGAAGCTCCCCGAAGACCCAAAGCCAAACGCAACCCAAAATACCCCATACCATAATCTTAACACTATTTCGCGACGCTTAACAACCCTTCGCAGAATATAGAAGACATAAGACACTTGAACCACTTCGAACACTTGGACTTCTGATATCACAATGAAATTCAATAACCATACTAATAAATGATCACCAATACTGTAATAAATAAAAATTTTGTTAGACTACAATGTTTGGCATGAATGATTAAGTGTAAATCATGACAACACAGTAAAATAATAGTGCGTTCCAGTCTCTAGCAACGACGTGTTGAGGAGGTCTGAGCGAACAAAAGCGAGCTGCAGTCCAACGCTAGTTTATGATTTAAATCAGGTTACCCAAACACCTTCTGTCCTTAAAATGAGGGACCATCATCCCCGAATCGTCAAACTTGATTCTATCACATTTCACAAATGCCATCTGAAAAAAAATAATAAGTACAGTCGATCATTAAAAATAATAAAACTATCACATGATTGATAAATCAAGACATATAGTTGCGAAATCGTCGCACCGACCGCGCAGTCTAAGCGTAAATCAGACTCCAACGATACTTAGGAAATCGCAGGAACACGTCGCCCACCACCGGAAAAACCAAAGAACAAACACGGAGCAATATCAGTGTCGTAGACTCTTCGGAACAACGCCGCGAGCTAGTACACGAGGTAAGGGTTTAACCCCACACACCACGACCGTGCCAAGTTAGCCACCCGCGTAGGACATAGGGTTGCATCGCCAATAAATTCGATCTCACTACAGTACCTGCCCGCGAATTACGTCGACAACCGGTGCATCGTACCACGCACAGGCCGACTCCGGGACACGAACCCGCTATAAGCGTCCGACTTCCGCTCATACAGTGATAAACCGAGGCACGGTAAGTTAATCGTCAAGCCTTCACCGGTATCCAGCATTAAATTACGGAGAGTCAATGCACCCACTAAAACGAACCCTTAACATTGAAGCAGGATTGGGAGATCAACAAAGGAAAGGACGCAGCGCGAAACGGGGAACAAGTCATCACAAAGCAACGTTATTCAACCCACACAGCAGACAAAGCACGGAAAGGACCCGATATCACAGCAACACATAATCAAACTGAACACAATAATAAATGAAACAAGATGACTTAAAAACCGGCTACACGTACACACAACCAACCGAGCCAACACTTAAACTTACCCTAACTTCAGATCGAGACAGCACCAACGCCACAGATCCATTTACACCAAAACCCAAGCAAAGAATAAGACAGGAAAGAGTGATCCCTTTGATGCGCTGAGTGAGGATCCTCTCCCAACGACCGTCAGCGTGGTCGCCGCCTCCAGGACCCGACCCTTCTCCCCAACAGACCAGGCAGACCCCATCTTCAGGCACTCCCCGCTCACGGAAACGCACAGGTTCAAAACCTCAGCAACGGCGCTGCCGCGTCTCCCTCCGTTGCTTTGTAGACAGGGCCGCTCACTCAGCACGCGGCTGCGCAGGACCTCATTCCCTCGAAAACAACCAGTGACTGCTACGATACACAACATCGACCAACCCATTCGCACCCACCCAAACCAACGAAGACCATACTCGACCAACCCTGCAAACCAACCCCACTCCGCGCCAACACACCACCAGGATCCGTCCTGTCCGCTTTTGATAGCTCGGGGCTCCGCCCTTCGCTCCGCCCCGATATTTCGGCGAATCACCTTCTTTATCAGAGGGAAGGTTCCGAAAGCGGAGCGATGCTCTCGTTTCCCCCTACCGCCACGCCCAATAGCGGGTGCGATGGAAAGATTCAGTCTTGGCCTCGGGCCAGGAATATTCCACCCAAAAAGAGGCCCCACCTTTTCCACTTCGACCCCACGTGCTCGCGATCGGGCACCTCCCCCACACCGAGCGCATGGAGAACTCAAACGACCGAAGAAAACAAAGGCGGAAACCACGCGATCTCCGCAGTTCAATTCCTTGGACGCTGTGTTTGCCGTTTGGAAGGGACGTAAAACGTGGCGAAAGATGGGGAACAGGATTAGCGATACGAATGTGGAGTGGCAGTGGTAGTGTGGTTAGCTACCTGTGATGGGACCAGATGGCCTAGGTTGTAGATGCGGTCTTGTTTAATAACGATAGAACCAGAAAAATGGCAAAACTGTGAGGATCCGCAGCCCCGCCAACTGGATCAAATAAATTCACTCTAATAACACGGTTTGTGGCTTTAACCTACACAATGTAAACCTATGGAATATCTCAAACCTGAGGGCACCTTATTGCTAGTAAAATGCGAATATATCCAACAGCAACAATGACCACACTACCCTACCCCTTTATTACAGACTCGTCCCGCAGTCGTCTCAGAATACTCGTGCACACTTCATGTATGATAGTATCTCCACACGAAGTACGGTTTTATTCGGATCTCCTCGAGGCGCATTCATGGTTTTTCGTGCCCCAAAATAAATTAACCTGAGGGCACTGATCAAGTAAAACGACTAACTAAAATTGCCAACACCGGCGTGTAGACAGACATGCCGGTGGGACGGCACTCAATTTACACAGTACCTCTTAACCATTAACAAACACAATTTACACTAAACCATGGAAGGATCAATGGACTCATGAAAGAGAAGCAGTTAGCAAAGAAGCCAGAGCTAGCTCGCAATGCCCAGTCTTCTGCTCAAGCATAATGACCAAAGGTACAGGACACAGTAGGCCGCGCTCTGCTCGCAACGCAGTCCAAGGCCACCCCCTTTTAATGACACACAGTGAAACCCACAGCCGTAACTGCCATAGAGAAATGCCACAACGGAGTCTCCGCCAGCTCAAGTGGCCAACAGCGCAAATGGAGCACAACGGCACAAGATGGAATGAGATGGATGGAATGACATGGGATGAGACGCAACAACAGTCTGCACGGCGCGCCACTGCGAGCCTCGTGTTGTACATGCCAGCAGGCGTCCTCGCAAACTTGACGCGTCAGATCCTGGCAGCAGCATGGCACTTGAACAAGGGCGGGAAAATGTCAGCAACAGACCCGGGGCAAAATGAAAGTGGGGCGTAGGCATGGCACATGGCAAAAGGTAAAACAGGCAAAGGACAGAATTGGCATGCAAGACCGCTGTAGCAAACGCCGGCAGATGACTCAGAAACCGAGCAACAGAGCATGAGGCAAAAACCACAGCGCCAAGCCGATGAAGTACAAACCTTGGCCGGCACAGCTTGAGACAACAGACCAGTACCGAATGAAGTTAGGGCCAGACCTTTGACCTTTACAGTGGAGGTTGAGTGGAGGGATGCGGAAAAAGTCAGGTAAGCTGGCCCATCGGCAAGGCGGGCTCGGAACCTACACACTATGTTTCTCCCTCCCAATCATATCGCCTGTTGCGTCTCTGCCAATAACCCACTCCTTAATTTAGTAAAGAAACCTTTAGCCACCAACTTATATTTGTTTGATATTTTCTATTTATTTCCATACCTACCCACTTATTCGTTCCCCTAAACCCCTTACTGTCAATGTTCGCGGCCTAAACCATATCCTGTCCCCTTAGACTCATCACCCAGACCCTTACGTTCCCCTTCCCGGAGCAGGGAAATACGGGAGAGCTGGATCCTGTGCGAGAGCCCATCTAAGCCTCAGGAATGGCCTTCCCCCAGACTCCGCGGAATCTCATAACCCAAGTGGGTCCAGCGGACCCACAACGAGAGCGAAGGAATGGATGGTGCGAGGGTGTTACATTCCTAATACTACCAACTAACCCATATATACTGTTAAAATCTCTCCTTTTTCCC
>JAXMNL010000246.1:3285-14774 GCA_035128595.1 Eptatretus atami | reverse complement strand
AGGCTTAGCCATGACCCTCTGACCAGATATGGGAGAGGATGGCCCGGATCTGAACTACAACACAATGACTGGAAAATCTTAGGTATGACAGGGTCAGAAAAAGTTCTGAAGACTGAACCCAAAACATTTCACCAAATATTTTTTAAATTGAAATGAAAGAGAAAGAAGAAAAATAGGAGCGAAAGATTGATAGGTTTGAAGTTTATAGGGCTTGTTTATACTTGGGAAGGATTTGAAAATTTTCGTTGGGTGGGTTGGTAGGGCGGTTTCACATTGAGGGCAGATATTTCTCCAATATACAAGAGAAAGAACCACGACATGGTTCAGCCAAATCATTTTTGTGCTGTTTATTCAACTCGAGAAGTACAGCACGAAAAAGTCTTTGGTTGATATGTCATATTTGTTTTTCTTGTTTATATTAATTAAGTTCTTGTTCATACCAAAACAAAGTTCAGATAATTTCTCTGAAGGGCCACCACCAGCCTGCATCATGGCGGCCATTCAAAATATAATATCAAGAAAAGCAGTTAGAAAAAGGGTTTTTGAAGAGAGCAAGAAAGATTGGTATACTTGCCAATTCCAAGATCAGCAGCTGTGTGAAGCCCATTTTAATGAAGAAGTCACCTGGAAAGTCGGCAGGATTTTCCAGACGTTTTGAGAGGGAAAGGTTGATGGTCATATGAGGATGGCTATTTCTCTTGAAAAGGTTTGCCAAAGACTGCAATCATACCAAACTCTTCAAGGAACTAAAAGTATCTGGAATAAATGAACAGGCCAAGAAAAGAAAGTTATCCAGACAGGGGATGGTAAAAAAGTTTTGTTTTCTTGGGAATTCAGCTGTCTGTCAATATGGGAGGGTCAATTTATGGAAGCCACCTGGAAAGAGTAAGGACAGATTGTGGAAATGTTTCTTCATCTGAAGAGAGAATGTCACGATGCTGGTAAGAGTTTTCTGTGTTTCTGAAAGGAAGGGGGACAGGGTATTTGGGGTAGTTAATGAGACGGAACTCGGTTTTATGGCTCTTGGGTTCAGGCGTGATAAGGTTCCCAAATGTACCTAAGACTTTCACGGGTAGATTTTCCCTTCACTGTAGACCGGAATTATGATTTACAGAAGGAAACTTTCGCCAACATATTCCAGTTCAACTCTCAGAGGCTTTGCTTGATGGTTCTTTGGTGCAGTTTCAGTCAAACCTTTTTCGAGTATAGTTCAGCACTTTCCGGTGCTGTTCAATTCTTCCTGGAATCTCTGTTCGGGTGGTGGTACCAGTCTTGGCGTCGTCCACAGCAATTTTCTTCATGTCAGCTCAAGTGTTGCGGGCATTTCCTCAAGGGGAAATTTCCCTTCTCCTCCCAATTGGATGGCAACGGAGCTGATTGCTTCTCCATTTTCCTCGGAATTCAACTCCTGTACCACTTTCTTCTTCTTCATTTGAAATCTATTCATTCCCTCCAGATCTTCAAGATTGCTGTTCTTCATCTCCAGATAATCTCATCAAAACCTTCTCATCTTATCCTTGGGTGATGCCAACGACATTCAGAGGAACAAAACGGCACTAAGAAGATCCGGGTTTATAAACACTGTCTTGAAAAAAAAATTACACGGGAAACCAACAGCAAGGGAACAAAAAAGATGGAGAGAGGACACGACGGATCTGTTGCTTGAAAAATTCTTAGCTTATGATAAACGGAAAAGAGGAACTGCACCACCCCCAAAGTCTAAACACCACTCAGATACATGAACCTCGGAAAGTTTTACCCGTTGAACCCCTCATGGCCCATTTTCCCATTCTGATATTCAAACCCTCCACTAATACTCTGAGCGGTTGTATTTTTCTCCTAGGGGGAGCCCAGTCTCATGGCGTGTCGGGCGCCCAAAGTTCTCCAGGAGTCAGTGTGGTTCAAAGGCATTTAATGTTTATTTTTGTTCTAATATTGCTCTACTGCCCTACCGATCAAGTTCATGCTCTCCATCACCATGCTCTTTCCATGAGGCTCCTCTTCTGGAGAAAAATAATACTAACGGAAGAATATTAAGAGTACCAAGAAGAGGGCATGCTTACCTTCAAAATTTTGCAAGGAGGCGCCATTTTTTTCCGAACCATGGGTTATTGTGAAACCTCCTGCAATTAAAATGTGTTGGAATCATATAAACACGACCAGGAAACACGTCCACTTGTGTAGAAAACAGCATTGCCTTTCAACCAAAACAGTGAGGTGAACGGTCAGCAACCCCGCACAGTTTGTGAACATACTTGTTCATTGCAAAATCCAAACAGTTTTTTTGAAACCGGGCTGTGTCCAACCCTCACCTCCATCGTGAAATCTTGACCGAGGATGGTGACTGAGTCATTCCCGTCAGAAGGAAAGCCAAATCTACACCGACACCGTGGTGACAGTTTTGGAAATCCACTCTGACATCCTTTTGCTGCTTCTGACATTTTATTTCCTGTGAAGAATCAAAACAAACGGCATTTGTGACATAATCCGAACAAACCGGAATATCCAGCAGAAAATTGCTGCTACTCATAACGAACAGATCTGTACATCAAAAGCATCGCCATGTCAGCAAGTATGTTCCATTGCATGGTATCTTGTCTGAACAAGCCACCAACAACAACCATCCCAGCTCCAAACATCATCACTCCCTTCACCCACCACTACCTTTCAGCATCACCCTTCACACCACACACTCACCACCCTTCCCTCACTTCGCACACCCTTGAGCACAATCCTCCTGACACTGCTTCAGCACTGTCAATCTCCTGTGCCAAGATTCTCTTCTTCCACAAACTTATCCAATTTTATTTCACAAATTTAATTTACATTCCGTTAATCTCCTGCCAAGTACTTTTCACCTATCTAGTTGACACTTTTCCGGACTCCAGCAAAAACGGGGTTTCAAACATAACAATCAGGAGAGGTCATGTTTTCAAAAAGCATACTCAGCATATAATATGATGAATGTCTTGTTGATGATGATCATGACACCACAATAAACAAGACTCACTTTTGTTTAATGTTCAGATCCATATCAAAATTCCAGTCCAAGAAATAAATTCATGGAGAGGTGTCCCATAGGTGACCACACGTCGGCTGGGAACCTTTTTCATTCGCCATCCTCTGAGATCTCTTTGGAAGCTATTATAGCCAGTTGTAGCCAACAGCTGTCAATAAAGTATTTCACTCTGGCTTTAAAAAACTGTAGCAAGCCCAAAGCGATGACCTTCAACGGCCATTCAGATTGTGCCAAAGCACGTTGTCAAGCTAAAAAGAAGCATAACAACAAATCATTTATGTCTTAAAACCATTTTCAAACCTTTTGATCAAAAAAATTGTGTTTAAATAAAAAATCCAAATTTGAATGCAGAATGAGCATGGCAGGAAAAAAAAACATAACCCGGGGTAGTGTATGGTCAGCAAAGGCCTTCAGGCCATAATGTTTTAGGCCCAAATTAAAACCAAGATGGCGGCCACATAATTCTGCTCTTGAGTGCCATGGTGGGTGGAGTCAAATGACCTTAATGTTGGGCGGGGGTGTCAGGCAAGCTGTTCCGACCAATGGTTTGAGTGAACATTTTCCAAAAAATCGCTCCCAACAGAAACCAATAACAAACAACTCAAGCAGAGCAACTAGCAACAACAATGCGGAGCTCTTGTGGATCCTGCCACATCTATCCGGTGAAAATTTCCTTTCAAGCGAAAAGTAAAAAAAAAAAAAAAACATTCTCCACCAATTGCCAGAAGTTTATACAATAATATGGAAGGAGGCTTTTTGACACGAGAGCTTAGGATAGTAAGAGTTACGAAACAATGGAGTCGCAGTAAGTGAGACTTGTTTAGGCTGGAGGGAAGGGACGAGGAAGGCCACAAGATTTAGAAGGTTGTGAAAGGGAAAGAGCAGAGAAAGAGCTTGTGAGTGTTGTGGAGCAATCGACGTGAAGGAACAATACCCCGTGTGAAATCAAGAGAAAGGTGTTGTGATGTGATAGGAGCGATAATATTGACGTGGAGGGTTCTCTGTGGAGAGGAGACATTAAGATGGATAAGAATAGTTATGATGTTTTGTATCAGGTTCCTTGGTTTTGACAGAAGAAAGGTTCATTAAGGCATTCCGAAAAGGCATGTGGGTCAGGAAAGAGTATAGATTGTGGGCGATTTTAATTTGCCAGGAATAGATTGGGGTTGAGAATGGGGAATGGGCAGGTGAGGAATTCTCGATTAGTCCAGATTGCTTTTTAATCCAGATTTTGTCGATAATTCCACGAGGAAGGAGTGGAGGTTCGATCCTCTCATTATGGTAATAACTCGAATATGGTTGGGATGAACGACCTCTCATGATGGTAATACTCGAATATGGTGGAGAAGGTCGAGATGGAAAGGCATTGATAGGACAGGTGACCAAAATACATGGCGTTGTAATCAGTGGAATTCTTGCAAGACGAGTTTTGAGATTGTTTTTAGTTTTAGAACGATCATTCACAATGTCACCAATGAATAGACATGTAATTAATTAAATACACACTCGACAGTGGGTAGTTTCTGTTTATCAACCTAAACCGAATCTGAAATGGTATTAATTTTTACATCTTTTTCGAGCTTTCTTTGGAGGTCATTTCTAATGGATATTGTGTTAATGAGCACAAAAAAGGGTGGATATGTAAACAAAGCCCCCCAAACACACCTCCCCCTGTTGTCAGTCACCCAACAATATAAATTTATTATTTTCCACCCTGCTCCACTTTCCATCCCATTCCATTCCTTGCTGTTGGCCTGAACAAAAATGGTTTTCATTTGCAGTGTTACACAAGTGGGTTACCTTGAAATATCGCCGATTGCCAACAATGTTCTACTGCTTGGCATATATAGTAAAAAGCCAGAAACCATCTGGAAGGAAGAGAATAAATTATTAAATCATGGAGACAGATTTGTGGATTGTACTTAACATTGTACCAATTTTTTAGAGTTTCAAACACATGCAAGATCACACTGAGGCTGACAACACGCTCTTACATTTCCCTGCTTCATGACATTGCCACGCATCAACTAAAGAAAATGTCTTCCGGAAAGCAAGTTTGGTCGTGGACTCAGTGAACCTGCACACATCGAATACGTTAACATACAAGGGCAAAAGCAATGAGATTATTTCATTTTTGCAGAAAATAGAAACACGAGTGGAGGAATGATAAAGTGGAGGATAACGATAACAAACAATAAAAAATCATTCACTAGAGCGACACTTTGGTTAAAACAGAAAAAAGTTTGGTAAATACGGCACTCGGTGGAGCGCATACCTCCGCCAGGTTGAACAGTTTTACGTTTTGTATTCACTGATGGCTCGATCTGAACCAAAATCTAAATTGCCTGTTTCGTTGTCCACCTCCTCTGACCATCCCATCCACCTCGGTTTGTCATAAACTTGTCCCCAAGTGTGAGATATCATGGATCATTTAAGCGGATTCCTGGGGCGTGGCGAGGAAGACACGAGGAGGGGAAGCAACCCTTCGGGTTACCCACCACCACCAGCTCTCCAGTGGATCGCAGGCCGTCGCACACTGAAATAGACTTCATTACGGCGGGTCGCTAATCAACTTGTGTAACGCGCAATAATCCTCGACCACGTGACAGGCGTTTTCCTCCGGCTGATCCCTGTTTATCGAAAAAGATCCAACGTGTATCTTACTTATCCGGATGAGCATAGGCATCGTTTAATGCACCTTGATTTCAAACCGGATCACCTTATCCGGATCAGATACAGCCAGTGTAACTGCCCAGATACATTGTACCAAGCTAGAAAAACATGATTCGTTGGGGGATTACCGTCCCGGCTTTTGTGCTAGGATACGACCATGCTGGACCAATCGAAGGAAATAGACGGAAAATCGAGCTGGGAACATCTCCACACAAGCATTAAATTAAATGGTGAGGAAAGGTATGTGGGCACAGTATTGGGATATTTTATTCCGTATGTTGCTACAGCCAGAGGAGAGCAAGGCGAATTTATTCGTGGGTACTTTTGGTGCGGCAAAAGGCAAGCCAATTTACAAAAGTAGACACAGAGCAGGGACTTATCCCGTCGTTCTTAGGAACTTTTGACCCAATCTTCACATTGCTACAACAGGAGCTTAACTATCACTACAAACACACACACAACACACCACACACACACACACAACACACACACACACACACACACGATAGAGGTTGAAGAACGATAAAGGAGCAGGATGAGGGACAACGTACCCAACCCCACAATAACCTGGCATCTTGTGTGGTCGGCCAACCAACGCATCCAGTTACGCTTCGGGAGAGGTGGGAGTGGGAAAATACTGCGGATTGCCTCCTTCCCGCAACTGTCCTCCGTATCGTGCTTGTGAATTGTAGCGATGCAGAGGTGCAAGGGATGTGTGGGTAATATTTTTCCCGTGTTGGCAGGAAGCGTTGTGGCCCTGAGTGGTGTGTTTGCTTATCTGTGAGCTGAGGGGAAGTGTAGCAAGGTGATGATGTCCCCGGTGGAAATGTGCGGCGCAATTTGAATGAAAAATAAATGGCGCGCTTCTGGATGTGCGTGCGGTATGTGTGTGGTTGTGCTTGTGGAAGGAGTTTGGTGGTGGTTCAAGCCACGGGAGGCCATGCGTGGTGTGTTGTTTGCTTCTTCCCATTCGCATATTGTAGCAGCGTGTTGTGCTTGCTTGACTTGTACCCATGGGCTAAAAGGAAACGGTTTGATTAGAAATCAGGAATAGAAGGGTTAGAGATTAGTAATAGACTGAAAGCTATTAGACTCCACTGGCAATGCGAACTTCATCCCGTTTTTAACCACTTTTAGACTATTGAGGCGAAGGTCTAACTTACACGCAAGATTAATGAAATAAACTGCCTGGGTGAATCACTGTACGTTGGGTGCCACTGCCTGAAGAGCAGCGGTTTTGTAGAACAGCAACTATATTGTTGGCGAATTTCGCATCCCCGCCGGCGTGTCGGTACGGCCACGTCACTTCGAATCGCGACGCTGTTCGAACCCACCGGTGACGGACAATTTCAGTCGTGACCCTCCTAGGGTAACTATCGCCCGGAGCCAGTCACGGGGGGCCTTCCGACCTCACACAATCGTGCCAATCGGCCAACTCCGCGTTTGGATAGGGGTTTTTCGGCCAACTCGACCTACCTTAAGTTACCCACGCGGATGGTAACCGTGCGTTCGCACCTCGCCGGCAGGTCGGGGACTCCGGACACGACGCTTGGGCGCCACGTTCCGTGCTTATCGGGATAACCGGAGCTGGTGTTATCGCCGACCTGGACGGTTCAGATTAATTTACCGGGCGTATTATAAGTCCCACTACGGACCCTCTACGTGAAACAGGGATGGAGAGTCAAATAGAGAAAAGACGAAGCGAAACGGGGAAAACAGTTACCACAAAGCACATTTATTTCCCGGCACACGGGTAAAGCACACAATACAGTCAAACAGTTCAAAATGCTCACATGATTCAACCCAAACAAATGCAACGTCGACTGCAGAGTTTACTACCCTACGGCGCAACACCTGGCAAACTTATCAGTTCTACTTTTTCATGACCGGGCGCCAACACACATTTTACTCAAAAAGCAAAGGAAAAGACAGCCACCCTCATAGACAAAGGGTGGGCAGACGGGCCTTGTAGGCCAATTGTGCGCTGACCTGCGAGGATGCGGCCAGGTTCGCGAGACCGGGGGGGGGTCCACCCGCGTTCCTCGTGAAGCACTGTTGCGGCGGACGAGCCCGCAGATGTGGGGCCGCGTTGGCTGTGCCCCGACTCCCGTGCTCCTTGGGCGGGTTTCGTTGGCACGACATTTGGGAGTGGGATGGGAAACGGGCCCCCTTTTGCACTATCTCAGCGCGGGGGAATAGTGGGGAATTGGTTGATGCCCTTGGGAGGGAGAATGGCTTGGGCTGGCTTGGGTTCCCGCGACAAGCGATCTCACACGCGGACCTCGTCGCCGACCGCCCCGTCCTTCTCGCCTCCGACCCGAGCTCCTTGGCCTCTTCCCCCAACTCTTTTCGCCGACTCCAGGAGATCCCAACTCTTCCTGCCTCACGATGATCTTCGCCACCCGACTCGACTCTGCTCTGCTTCTTGCTCTGCCGACACACACTGCTACTGCCACACTCTTGCCAACGTATTCGCTTTCGCTCCGCCGTGTTTATGGCCGGCAGGAGAAACAATATGCAAATGTCGGGAATCAGGATGACCTCGGGGTGCGGTAAAGCACGCTCGCCAATTGACGGGAGGAAAAGTGTGGTGTGAAACCTCCCTATCCTAGAATTTCATATCTCGATTTCACTACAGACGCGCCTGGAGCGCGGGCCAAGCGCCCCGCGCTTTTCCTAATTGGACGATCAGATCAGTGGGCGTGTGTAGCGTTTGTGATTTTCCGAATTCCTCGGAAAGCCGCAATTTGTTGCTCGCGGCTCGGTGCGATCGCTGAACGAGCCATAGAACAGCCCGACGCTTCCTAGTGTTCACAGGTGGTGTGGGAGGCCGCAGAAGATAGAGGTTGAGGTGGCTGGTGGAGGTTTTTGGTGTGGTTTGATGGTTATTTGTTGCCGTGGAATGGGCTGATGCTGATGATGTGTGAGCGAGTTGTGAAGGTAAAGAGTCGTGGCTGTTGGGTTTTTGTTGCTTGTCTGGGGTTGGAGCGTGGTGTAGTTGGTGACGATGCTGGTGTGTGGTTAAGGTGGTTGTTGTGTGATGGCGGTTGAGACGTTGGTTGGGTTCAAAATAAAGATTTAGAACAGAAAAACGGCATCCTCCAAAGCGTCGTCAGCCCGAATGATCACATAAATTCCCTCTATACACACGGGTTTGTGGCAACTACACATGTACTTTAAGAGATATCTCACCTACGGTCCTGAATGTGTGTTTGCGATATTTCCACCGCCGTAACATATTATATCGTTTTTTGGCCTTATCTCAAGTTTAGAAATCAGGGCCTGATGTTGATCCTTTTGTACCTTGAAAAAAATAATTAGTGGTTGAATTGAAATGGACCTTGGCAATGCAAATCCTGTTTTCAAAATTTCAAATCATCGGGATGAAAATTGAGGGATTTTCAGGATTAATCCCACCCAAGTTGTTCACCTTTGGCCTATTGTTGACCTTTGGCTCATGTTTGACCATGAAAAATATATTTGAGTGGTTGAATTCAGTGAGCAGCTGATATCCATTTCAAATTTCAAGTTTAAAGGAAGAAAAATTGACAATTTAACAAATCTTTGGCCGGGTGTTTGACCCAAAAATAGTCTGGTGGTTGAATTTGTGCGTGACCTGGATATGGATCCTCTTTAAATTTCAGTGAATCGGATTGGATAATTGACAATTTTTATGAAATTTCTGGCCCTGTTTACCTTTGGCCTATGTTGACTTTTGGCCAATGTGGACCTCAAAAAATATATGTTGTTGGTTAATTCAATGACAAAAGTATGCAAACTCCTCTTTCAATAATTTCAAGTCAATGGGATCGAAAATTTTTTGGCCTATTGATTTTTGGCCTATATTTTTTTACTCACTTCCACTTTTTGACCTTTTGACCTCAAAAAAGAAATAGGTTTCTGTCAGAGCAACCTCCTCCATGTGGTGAAAGTTTCAATGAATATCGGTTTAAAACTGTGACCTGGACGGGGGGGGGGCGGGAATTTGAAAAGGAGCAGACAGACAAACAAACGGTAAAGCGATCGACATAACTTGTCAAAAAAAAAAAAGGACCAAAATTTTTTTTGCAAAATCGAAGGTCATGGTGAAAAAGCATTGTCACAGTACTTTGCCACAGTTTGGACACAAGAAGGGAGCAAATGAACAGGAAGAGGGACGAGGAGAAGGGGAGTGGACACAGGAAAGTGGGAAGTATAAGAAGGTTTGAGTGCAAAGGATGGTTCATGGGGAATTCAAACTAAAAGTATTGAGGAGGAAAGGAATGGAGCATGGGAAAAAAATGGGATGGTGGTGCACCACCTGCTTGAGGTCTTGAGGGAGAATGTGATTTGAATAGTTTCTTGACGGCAGTTACACCAAATGGTGTAGAAGAAGAGCAAGGGGTTGGATTGGGTATTATAAACAAGGCCATGGGACCTGTGTCCCAGGACCCGCTTCACTCATTGGGCCTTTGACATCGGCGAGTGTCCGAAGTGTGCGCGAAGTAAATGCTCGCTGGTGGTGGTTGGGACAGAGATTTTGGAGGGACAAAAATTGCATTGATTCTAGTTTCTGACCCACACTTTCCATTTCAGAACTCGGAGCAGATTTTTGCCACCGAAGCAATTTATTCAAGACTAGTTTGGGACATTCATTCTGGGTTATATAATACACATAACAATGACACTTCAGTCTCGAATGGGAAAAGTAAATAGAACTCGAACAAGAACAGACCGAATGGAGAACAGAAAAAATATGCCATAATAATTCATGATGATGGATTCTGTGTAATATGTGGAAAAATTGCACACCCAGGACGAGTTGTGGAAGTAAAATAATTAATTCCATTCTTGTGAATTCTGAGCATGGACATTTTGGTATGGGAAAGCTCTTATGGATCATAGGGTACGCATTGCAAACACTGGTGTTTCTGTGATTAATCACACTTGAAACAAATATTTTATTTTGTTGAGATGTGTTTTTTGTCCACAAATTATGTACTCATTTCATCTTTATTTTTGCATTTTAAACAATATTGGAAGTATAAAATCTTGTTTGTAAAGTATCGGGCTTGAAATCACGTCTGTAAGAATGGTTCACGTGTGCTGAATTGAGATGAAAGATTTCAATGGTTCTGCAGGATAATTATGCTTTTCAGGTCTACTCACAAATGACAAGGCTCAAGAGTTCATTAAATTTTGCAGACGTCTACACTTAAAAGGCCATGAGGTAAAGTTCACTACCACTGGGGTTCTTGTTTTAATTCCTATAAACTGATGATTATCTTCCATATTAAACCTTAGGATCCATTAATTAACCAAGTAATAACAACGAATATATAATCCCCATCCTGGCCCAAGTTATACAATCTGGGCCCTGGTTAAAATCATGCTTGTTCGTCTCATGCTTTAAGGTTGTAAAGGAAAAATGAACACATCTGTTATTGTTTGTGACTCAAAAAAATTACTGATAATTCATTGCCTTACTGACGAGTTGTTTTATAAATAAATATATATTAGTTATGATAGTTAAACTCTTGCAAACAATTATTAATCTTCTACTACCTTTTCACTTTGGTTCACAAATGTGATCAAAAATCTGAAAGAATGAACCCAAAACATTCACCAAATTAAATTTCCCTGAAAGAAAAAAATATGAGGAATATTGAAGGTGAACTTTAAGCTTATACTTGGGAAGGTGAATTTGGTCGAATATAGAAGAAAATATAGAAATGTTCTCCATCGAGAAAAAATCTCGAAAAGAGGGGCAGAGAGGAAAGTAGGAAGCTTGGATGATTGGAGTTCAGGGTCAGCAACT
>JAXMNL010000245.1:63251-83282 GCA_035128595.1 Eptatretus atami | reverse complement strand
GGATCCATACAGATACATACCCGGTGAAAGTAGGATCCATACAGATACATACCCGGTGAAAGTAGGATCCGTACACATACATACCCGGTGAAAGTAGGATCCATACAGATACATACCTGGTGAAAGTAGGATCCATACACATACATACCTGATGAAAGTAGGATCCATACAGATACATACCCGGTGAAAGTAGGATCTATACACATACATACCTGGTGAAAGTAGGATCCATACAGATACATACCCGGTGAAAGGAGGATCCATACTGATACATACCTGGTGAAAGCAGGATCCATACAGATACATACCTGGTAAAAGTAGGATCCATACAGATACATACCTGGTGAAAGTAGGATCCATACAGATACATACCTGGTGAAAGTATACTTTCACCGGTTGTATCGATCCTACTTTTCACAGGTATTATCTTAGTGGATCACGACTTCACAGGTAGTGGATAAAAAAACAAAAAATAAAATAAGGAACTAATTATACAACACCATAGATATAGAATATCAAAACGGAGAATAATATATATCAAAACAGTAATCAAATATAAAAATAAACGTAAAATAAAAAGGATCCGACATATACACCGAGATATAACACAGATGGATCTCTTTAACCAGGTATAAAATACAAAATAAAAGTAAGGAAAAACATAAAAAACTTTTCACGTATAAGTATTTATTGAAGGATCCTACTTCACCTGGTATGTATGTAATGGATCCTCTTTCACCGGGGTATGTATCTGTATGGATCCTACTTTCACCAGGTATGTATGTATGATCCTACTTCACAGTATATCTGGTATGGATCTCTTCACCAGTATGTATCTGTATGATCCTACTTTCACCGGGTATGTATCTTTATGATCCTACTTTCACCCAGTATTGTATCTGTATGGATCCTACTTTCACCGTTATGTATCTGTTATGGATCCTAGCACTTTCACCAGGTATGTATCTGTACGGATCCTACTTTCACCAGGTAGTATCTGTATGGATCCTACTTTACCAGGTATGTATCTGTATGGATCCTACTTTCACGGTCAGGTATTCTGTATGGATCCTACTTCACCAGGTATGTCTGTATGATCTACTTTCACCAGGTATGTATTGTTATCCTACTTTCACCGGTATGTATCTGTATGGATCCTACTTTCACCAGTATTGTATCTGTATGGATCTACTTTCACCAGTATGTATCTTATGGATCCTACTTTCACCGGTATGTACATCTGTATCGGTCCTACTTTCACCGGTAGTATCGTGTATGGATCCTACTTCACCGGTAGTATCTGTATGGATCTCTACTTTCACCGGTATGTATCTTGATGGCTCCTACTTTCACCAGGTATGTATCTTATGATCCTACTTTCCCGGTATGTATCGTGTATGGATCCTACTTTCACCAGGTATGATCTGTATGATCCTCACTTCAGACTTATGTATCTGTTATGGTCCTACTTTCACCGGGACTGATGTATCTGTATGGATCCTACTTTCACCAGGTATGTAGTCTGTATGAGATCCTACTTTCACGGAGGTATGTATCTGTATGGATCCTACTTTCACAGGTATGTATCTGTATGATCCTACTTTCACCAGGTATGTATCTGTATGGATCCTACTTTCACCGGGTATGTATGTGTATGGATCCTATTCAACCGGTATGTATCTGTATGGATCCTACTTTCACCGGTATTGTATCTGTATGGATCCTACTTTCACAGTATGTATCTGTATGGATCCTACTTTCACCGGGTATGTATCTGTTATGGATCCTACTTTCACCGTATGTATTGTATGGATCTACTTTCACGGGTATGTATCTGTATGGATCTACTTTCACCAGGTATGTGTATCTGTATGGATCCTACTTTCACCAGGTATGTATCTGTATGGATCCTACTTTCAGACCGGTATGTATCTGTATGGATCCTACTTCACGGAGTATCTGTATGGATCCTACTTTCACCAGGTAGTTCTGTATGACAAACACTTCACCGCGGTATTACTTAGATCCATGCACTTCACTGTCAATGATCTGTAAGGCGAACACAATACTTACAGTATGTATAATAAAACTATCGACCAAACTTACAGATTGTATATCTCATTAATCACGGTATTATTGTATGGATGATCCTATCACTATGTATCGCAACCTCATTTCGACCATATGATATCTGTAATCCACTTTACAGTACGATTCATGACTGATTACCATGATCATATGGTAGGACTTTCACGGTATGTATCTTATGATTCATTTTTAGCAGTATGTATCGATGATCTAGCTTCATCACATATGATAGTTCATGTATGACCATAAAACTTACCGGGAGTATCGTATGCGATCTGACTTACTTAATGAACCTACTTACGGGTATATTTATCAATACTTTCAACCGGGTATGTATCTAGTATGGATCTTACTTTCACGTTATGACTTGATGGAGCCACTCTATCACCAGGTGTTATTCGTATGGATCCTATTTTCAACCCGCGTATGTATTGTATGGATCCTACTTTACCGGGTACTGAAACATTATTCAAACTAAGGTAACTATGTGTTAATCTGCTTTCACCCTGTATGTGTTCTATATATTAAAATTACTCAAGGAGCAATTTTGTGCTCCTCTCTCGGGTACTAGGATCCTGCGACTGAAGGTGAACTTCCGTACCTGTAGAGTGCATCGCACATAGTGGCAAATGTCAACTATTTCACACTCTGAAGCAGAGATTAGACACTTTTCGTTGAGACGGGGGGAGGGAGTGAGAGAGTGGGGGTCGGGGATGAGAGACGGGTGGCAGGGATGAAGACGGCGGGTGCAAGGTAATGGCAATTTTCTGGCGGGGGGTAAGCAATGAAAGCAGAACGGGGGAAATGGGTGGCGGTGATGAGTGGGCGGACTGGGGTTGAATTAGGGCGGTTGAGGTGAGGGGGTGCGGGACAGGGGGCCGGGGCAAGGGGGCGGGGAACAAGAGAACGGGGTGGGGGTGGCGGAGTGAAGAGGCGCGGCGGGCCCGGGTAATTAAATTTCTTTGGCGGGGTACGCAAAATTAAGGCGCGGGGTGGAGCGGGGGGAATGGTGGCAAGGGTGGGGGATGATGTAGCGGGGCAAGCACGCCCTGTCTCGTCCATGTCCTGACGTGGGGTGAGCTGGTGAACGGGTGAATTGATATGAAGGAATCCGTTAATGTGACGGGGTTTCGGCTGAGTTGTATGGGATCCGTTAGGCCTTTCAGCCCTGGATTGTATTCTGTAGTGGGATCTACTTTCACCAGGTATGTATCTGTATGGATCTGACTTCACCTGTATGTATCTGTATGGATCTGACTTTCACCGTATTATCTGTATGGATGCGACTTTCACCGGGTACGTATATCCCAGTAGTGGTTTTGTTTGCCTTACCCCCGACAGCTTCTCCGATGGTTGATGGTTGCTACGGGTAATTTTGCACTCATTAATTATTTGACACCCTGTTTGCAGAATGCACAACACAAACATCTGCAAAATGCAAGAGGTACCACTGTACCATTGTCATAAAACTTGTTTTCTTGTTAAGAGATCACATCACTTGAGCATTCTTCCTTTTCAAACCATGACAAGTGAGTTAAGGAACTGATGAGGTTTTGATTAGAGAAATCTTCGTTTCTGTGTTTTGAGTTTCTCACATTAAACAAACGACAGTAAGACATACACATCCTGTTATCCACGCTGTTTACTTATAACCCCCATCCGACCTGTTGCAGCTCTCAGAAACTGACAAATTCCCTGAAGAAATGCTACGTGATTCCACTGAAACATCGATTCATCATGCACCTCGAATCTTTCGATCTACTTCTCACATCAAAGTTTGTATCGTTATATACGAGTATAACGCCTCTAGAGGAATCAGACCACGTTGAGTCTTCATATTCACGTGCACTACTGTCAGCAATAACATGCCATGCATTATGGATTCTGACCTGCAGGATAGTACATGCCACACAACCATCTCTTTCTGTGGTTGGACGCCAGAGGCTCCGAGCTTCGGAGCGGTAGCTGGGATCGTGAAATATTCTCCGGCCTCACACGCCACTGGCAAGGCAGATTTCCTCTACAAATACAGGTGATCTGCAGGAATAAACGTCGAGAATTTTGTCCTCCATTAACGCCACAGCCTGCAGGGGGAGAGAGCAAGACATCAATTGAAAGCTACAGTATGTATCCTAAATAAGGTACCGCACCAAACGAAGCACCATTAAGAATGACATGCACGAGGTGAAGGTCGTTGACAAGAACAGCTGATTCGATTTGGTTGAGAGAATTCAGATCGGCCTGTCAGTGGGATACAAAATGTAAACCTTTTCAGCCTGGCGTAGTGACGCGCTCTGCCGAGTTCTTTGAATCTTGTGCTCACGTGTGTACACACAGTTGGGACATACTTGCCGCAGACCTACTTGTGCATGAGGATTTGGTCGTGAAAGCAAATGCTTGATGTGATTGTTCGGCTTGCTTCATCCCGCATGTGTACGGCATCCGACCTTCGCCTGCAAACACCGCGAAATAGGAGGCCGGGTACGTGAATGGACATACCATCAACAAAACCACATACCTCAATAGTGCCGGATGGAGCTGCTCATTTGTTTTTGGATGTTGTAGGCCGAATGATAATTAAGAACAAGTGTGTTTTCTTTTTTTCTTTTTTTTGTTTTACCTTTGCATTCGAAATGTTTTTCATTTTGTGCAAAAAGTAATTTTGATTCAATCGTTTTTCCTCGTTTTTATGAACCTGTCTGTCCGTGCAGTGCCTGTGTCGGAACCGAGAGGCCGAGAAATGCGAGACACCGTCTCCTTGTCAAACCATTTTGCTGAAAACTCGAATTGTGAGAGAAGCGTCTGATATTTTCCCCATCTGCATTCTTACCTGTTCCGTGATGTAGCCATTTTATTTTTCTCTCTTCCTATTTTGTGCTTACTGCTTGGTGACACCCAAGTTGCCATGGCTGTGGTTTTGCGATTTTTTTTCCTGCTTTCCTTTGTGCCTGTAGCTGACATGTGGGTGCTCTCTCTCTGTCTCTCCTCTATCTCTCTCGTCTGTCTGTTCTCTCTATCTCTGCCTTATCTTCTCTCTCTCGTTCTGTCCCTCTCTCTATCTCTCTCGTCTGTCTGTCTTCTCTTTCCTCTGTCTGTCTGTCTGTCTCTTTTCCCTCTGTCTCGCCTCATCTTCTTCCTCTCTCTCTCCTCTTCTCTCTCTCTCTCTCGTCTCTCTCTCTCTCTCGTCTCTTCTTCTCGCCTCTTTCTTTTGTTTCTTTTGCTTCCCCTTTTCTCCTCTTCATCTGTTCTCCATCACTCATTTCCTTTTGAAACAGACAGTTTTTTTTGATTATTCATGGGTACATGTTTTTTTTTTTTGATTTTTCATGTTGTTGAACTCATTGAAATTCTTGAGGTTGTGTGCCATGTTACACTGTTTCGATCTATAAAGCAGTCAATCGATAGCTCATGTGTGTTACACCTTTATTGCTGCATTGATTGCTGTTTGCTGATATTAACTAATACTTTTGGTGTTCACATTCTAATTACAATAATCTTGTTTTAGTTTTTTCTTGCCGTGAAACAGCAGAGTGTTGTTTCCGCACAATGAAGTCGCAAAAAACACAGAAATAACATAGTAATAATATACAAGGGCGGAGTAATATTTTGATGTGTGTGATAAATTTGCAGGGGACGAGTCCAAGTGTCTGCACTTCACGAGAGTCGAATTGGTTCTTGTTGGTGGTTAGCGATGGGTGAGATCGGTTTTTATCGAACCAGGATGAGGGAATACGAGTGTTGCAATTGATATTGTTATCTTCACCCCTTCTATGACTTCCTGTTTAACCTTAGATTTTTTGATTCCATTTGAATTTGCTTACTTGTCCAGTTTGCCGATAAAATGTTTAAACAGTATCTATTCTTGTTGGGGCTGAGATGTATCAGATTGGTGGTTGACTCCCATTATACTTTTGTTCTGATCGTCACGTACACCGTTTGAAAACTCAATTCAGCTGGTCGGTCTCCTTCAACCAACTCTCTCGTGCTCAAATGATGTGAAAAGCTCCGTTTCTGCAAACGCGAGTTTTTGAGGAGATGTGGAGTCTTCCCGCAAGGCTGCGGCAAAAAAAAGGGAAAGGATGGACGAATGTTTTTCTTGATAATCGAAGATTCTTTGGAGATTTTGGTTGTCGATTTATAAAGCAGTGAGAGTACGAAAACCAGAATTTTTGGAAAAATGTGAGGTTTTGCTGTCGGCAAAAGGTTGAATCAGGCAGCAGTTAATCAAACTAACTAACAGGAATATGGATAGGTTGGGGGGGGGGGGGTGAGGTGGGTGAGGGATATGCACAGGAGGAATAACACAAACAAAATGGCCTGGGGAACGCTGAATATGTGAAAGAATGTGAATGTGCATGAATGAGTCCTCATGGGGTGTATATTGAGAGGATGCAGGAGTCAAACATTTCCGCTCAACCTCCGTCGACGAGGACGAAATCAAACCGCACCGAATGTGTGTTTTGTACGTTTGTAGTGTGTTGTGCCATCGTCCAGCAGCTCTGTCTCATATGGACACTTCAACACGAAGGCAATACGCACGAAAAATGACTATAAAGTAAGGTTCTTAGATACATGTGGTAAATCAAATGATCTTACAAAATGGTTCAAATATTTATACACCTAAATATGGCTCCAACTGAAGTTAAACCGAAAATTCAGGATTGTTACTTTGTATAACGGAGAACGAGGAATAAAAGTAAAAAATACGAAATCTAAAATGCCGCCAGTCTACAGTGGCATTGATCAGATCTCAAATAACAGGCCAGTGTATGCGTCCATTACGTGTTGTCTAAAGTTGAACAAATGAGCATGCGGTTGAGAAATAGTTGGGGACCATTTAAGTACAAAATGGCAGTCGCGCATCTGGATTGATTCGTAAAAAAATGACGTGCTTATGTCAGCCATCATTATCTGTGTACGCAAGTTTGAACATTGTTTGGTTAGCGGTTAGGGTGGTGCTTTGGGAGCGTTGGTCTGAGTCATAGCCCCGTTGGCCACTGATTACACAGGGGTTGATCAGCCTGTCACCTTCTGAGGTCGTGAATATGATACCAGTGGAGCAACGAGGCTGGCACACGAAGGGAAGAGGTGTGAGAGGTTTATTAAGCGCGTGCCTGTATACAATTGCACGAGTTGAATGTCCCGGTGTCTACCCCACGTTCGGTGTCCCCCACGGCTCAACAACGGCAATGAGGCCACCGGTAGAATGGAGTTTGTAACCCAGACGGAATGGCGAAATTGACGGAATACGAGTTATTCAATGAAGATTTGTGAAACTAATGTGTTTATATGTGAAAACCATTTAATTTATTGCTTGAATGGATAAAAAACCAAGAACGCCCCTCTCATGTTACGAACGAACGAAGACGTCAGTTCTCGCCCAAGCCATGGATTTTCGCGCGAACCGTGAAAGCTAAGTTCTTCTTATGTTACAATCATTCTTTTGTGGCTCCTGCCACGCTGTTCGAACAATTTCATTCTTCTGTATAATAAAGTGCTTACACAAAATATAACAAGATTTTTACATTTAAATTAAAGTACGCTTTTAATTGTTTTTCAACTGAAAAGATAAATTGATATATTTAACATTAGTTACTCTTGCTTCACCACACGTGCTGTACTTGAAAGGATTCACATTGTTAAATCTGCCATTGGTGTGGTGCAGGCATGATGGGCCGAATGGGCCTCCTCTGTGTGCATTTTTCTTGTAACACATGGGAATGGATGGCCCGAGCGCTAGTTAGCTGATCGAACTATCGTGTTTCAATCCATCAGATCAACACAGCCGCCGATTTCTGTGAGCACTATCGAGCTTTCTTGTGGCTCATGCAAAACACCCGAGCTTCATGAAAAAGAGCGAGGGAAGAAATCATCTCTATGACCAAAGCACAAGAGAGCATGCGCGGATGGCGGCAGATGACGTCACTCTAAAGCAAAAAAAACCAAAACACAACATACTGGGTGCCACTTTCTTTTTTGGAAAAAAACTTCATTTCCACTCAATTTCTCGTTACCAGTACAAAGTGATAGACACGTGTATGTATATGATGTAGTGAAGAAATGTAATTATTGGGATAAACACAGGAAATTCAGTCAAACATTAAATAATACTGCATGACTGGGACATCACAAACACTGAACACAGAACAGTATTTTTGTACAGTGCTTGAAGAAGTAGACTGAAGAGGCCCGGTTAAAGGAAATCACTGGATATGACTGTACCTCGGGCGCCTTGGGATTATCTTCCCCATGACACATATGCAACACCTATCTTCAAGAAATGTAGTCATCCAAGTGTTAGGGGCGTGATCGTAGACGTTGACTCATAGGGGTGACAACGAGTGCCGTGCTGTCAACACATGGCGTTGAACTGGGGTACAGGAAGGATCAACATAGAGGGATGAACTGCAGGTAGGACTTGTTGGGCAGAACGTCTGTCTGGAGTTGAGGAATGGAGGATGTGAGGTGGATGGGTGGGAGAATAGGTGGCCTCCGAGTTCACCTTCATCGCAGAGAGAATATCACAGAAACTCTGTGCGGGATGGGGAATGGTGTGTAGTCGCGTGGGTACCATGTGAATTGCAGCATTGTTAGGACACGATCGATAGTAGTGGAGTTGAGGGCAGCAAAATTGCGGAATTCACAAAGTTACCGTCACAGACACAACAGGAAACGATCGCATTCTCAGAGACTTGGATCATCGAGGTGCAATGTACACCGGACTCCAACATGAACTGCAAAGAGTAGCAGAAGTTTTTGTGATGGGGACTTGGACTTTCTCTCTATAAGTATGGTCCAGAGCTGTTGGGCATAGCGCTTTCGGATAAGTTATGAATCAAAGATTGGATCTGGTGGTGAGTGATTGGTCTCTTGTGTCCACAATTTCCATGGACAAGACAAAGCCATGATGTGATGGGAATTCTCGCACAAAGATGTGGAGAGCCATGACAAGACCATCCAGGACAGGTGAAGGAATTTTTTGATGTTCAATGTAACGTTGGTTGAGATGGCATGTGTTCTCAGACGTGGCTAGCTCAGGCGGAAGGTTTGTAAACGTAATTTGAGAGTAAACGCGTGATTGATGTCTTTGTATGGAGGAATGAGGTATGACAGTTTTTCTGTTCGCATCTAAAATAGCAAATCTGCCATGGGGATTGTCAGCAATCAAGCGGCATTCAGGCTGTGGGAATCTGAGGGTACATGTAGGGGATCCAAAGACGGCAGATTGAGTGACGCGTGTGAAAAACCGGACCGCGAACAAAAAAAGGTTGAGAAACTGGAGAAGCGAAAACTCTCCTGGGCATAATTTCAAAAGTTTGAACAGATGGCCTACTGGTCAGTAGTATGTCAACTTTATGATTGGACTGAGATGAATGGTCCAGAGGTGTTAGTAGTATATTGCGATGAGAGTGTTCAATTTCGCAGGGAAGCCGAGTGACCTGGTGTCCTCGCAACTTGGGACTAAAAAAAGACAGCCCAGAAGTGTGGGGTCGCCATTGCGAGTGACGTACTGTCGCTCCTATTCCGTTTTTCTTACTGAACCAGTCAGTGTAAATCCACACTGTCTTCAGGGGTGAGGATACTAATGGTTCTGATTTGAATGAAAGGGCTTTCCGGGCAGTGTGGAATGCTTCATTAGGTCGGACGTTCAGCAATTTTCTTGGATAGAATATTATAATCGGTATTCCATGAGCTCCAATTAACCTGAAATTATATCAATTAAACATATCACTTGTTACAGTGATTAAAACATAATAATTTATTCTTTTTATGTTTGTAATCAAATTAAATGTACTTTGGCTCTGTGTGTAAATGCCGTGGAATGCTACAAGGCACGCGCAAGACTGCTGGCAGGAAATTTTGCTTTACAGGCTGGGAACAGGACAAAGTGTTTTGTTGCTCTGTTTTAGGCGCCTGCATGAATTCCTTCATCTTTATTTTGCACCTTGAACAGTTTTTGTGCTCTATTTGGTTGGTTGGCTTCGGTCACTCCAGGCTTTGCTTTCGTGCACCAATGATGTGTTCCCTCCATCCTATTTCCATGGGACTAGCGGCACGTCAGCTTTATTGAATCTCATCTCTGTGGAAGTTAACTTCCTTCTCGGATAGAGAGGGCTGCCGGCAGTTGTTTTCCTCTTACTCCCTGTTTTACTTCCAACTTCATCCTTGCTCTTATAGAAAGGGATTACTTTGGGATACTGTGTTGAGAAGTTCATTGAATGCTACGTGTTCTTCCTTCGTACGTACGTGATAAGATTCTCTTTCTGTGCGACCTGGTGGACGTCGAGTTTTCCAACGACACTGGACATCAGCGATCTCCGATGGCAGCGCACTGTTTATTTATTCATAATGCAATTTCAGACAAGAGGAAATATGGTTACTATTGAACCAGGGTGTAACAAGAAGACAACTTCAGGGCGTGTGGTGCAGAATGTCACCTGAGATTAGCTCGTACTCTGGGCGAGCGGTTGGCCGGTGCCAACCTTCGGTTTTCGTCATCGTCGCAAAAAATGAAATTGAATGCAAGTGACACAAAACATTGGGCTGGACAGTAGTCGAGTTATTTCTTTTAATAAGAAAACAAAATTATGTTTAAAATAACATTGATAATTTTTACAGTTTCACCCAACCAAGGTGGTGCAACGAACAGCATCTTGTTTGTCACGATGAGTGACTTTCAGTTTTCGCAGGTGCTGGTTACTGGAACTCAGGTGTACGCACACTCAGCCTCCCCTCCGCGAACGAGCAGGAGAAACATAATCCTGGCCATTTCAGGTTATCATATCTATGTTTCAGGTGAAATTTCGACTGTTTTGCCGTGAATCTGCAGACAGGCACGATGGAGCGGCAAAAACCAGCATTGTGTGCATATTGTGCCAGGATTAGCTCAATTGATTATTTGTCATGTTGCGTGGATGGCACAGGAGACATACAAACATGCATTTGTTATACCAAAATTGGTGTTAGCGTGTTTAAACCTGCTACAATTGCAGGATTTCAATTCATGGTGAAATGAAGTTGATTATTTTAATTTATTAATTTATTAACCACATCGGATGTTTATTTTACCACATTGTGTTTATTAACCACTGCTGGTATGTTTAATTCATCTGGAGCTATTCTATCTGTTGGTGTTGTTTTTTAATGTGGCGATTCGAATTGCAAATGTTTTTCAAGACGAGCGTCTCGACGCTATTTGCCGTAAGGTCTGAATGCAACCGTTCCACTTCCTTCCATGCACGGGTAAGTAGGATTACATATGTCGGACCACATGCTTGACCAAATTCGAAACGGGTGCACAACATGGGAGTGAGCAAAATCGAGTGTGGAGGAGGGCGCCGTCATGGAGCATGTGCGGTGGAGGTGCTATTATGTAATGGCTGCAGGCAGAGACACGGATTTGCGGGTGTGTGTGTGTGTGTGTGTGTAAGCACAATGCGGGAAGGTGAGGGCATAGCGAAAACCATGGGCACTGGTGACAACATCTGAGTTTATTTCAGTGCAAGGATGGCAACAAGGTGTTTGCATTGATTTGATGGTGTCAGGAAAGACGATATTCCAGCGTGTGCATACAACTTTTATGACCACGATAGGGAAGCGTGAATGCGCAACGTGGTGCGCGGCGTTTAGCGGCGCGGAAGACCTGCAGGGTGGTTCGAGGGATGGGTCACGATGGTGTGTTTGAAGCACTTTTTGATTGAGCAAATTAACATCGGGTGGTGTGCGAATGCCGGTAGTTTTTGTGAAGGTGTTCCATGCTTGCCCACAAATTTTGCATAAAAATATAAATGGACATCACTGCTCAATCGAGCGTTATTGCAACAGGCGATGCATAGTGTGATGCCCTCGCATGGCACGTGATTGATGCCCGAGCTAGCATTGGTTTATGGGCAGTAAAGATTCAACGATGTCCTTTGGAAAGAGTGGGCAACTTATGCAAGCATGATGGGAGTGCAACGTGATCCGGTGATCCGAGGTGAGGTCAATCAAGCTGGTTTTTAATGAGTTTGTTTAAAGACATTCTTTACCGCGGTATCTCAAATTGCACTGTTTTGAACTTGTTGTGTTTCATGTCAGAGTCCTTCAGCTAGTGGGGTGATGTGTTAAAGTCAGGTCTATTGATCAACATTCGAACTTATCAAAACACGAACCCGTGTACCTTGTTAACGGACCCTAGATGAGCGACCTTGAATGACAGGCAAATGGGGAAAATGGAGTGTTATTTAATTTTTCTCGAGCAAAGATGGGTAAAGAGGAATTCGATGGAGGTGAGATTTACACACACCATGGACATGATGCACCAACCATGATATAGGCCGCATTTCATATATTGTCAACAGGAACACAGCGAAGGGAGATTGGGCCGAATGATACGCGATTGAAGGGTTTGTCCAGACAATAATTATATAGGTATGGGGCACAAATTTTGTTATCGCGTGAAAGGGAAACGAGGTACGTATGGGAAGCCTCAGTGGATTTGTAATGGCGTTTTTGAGCGATAAAATAAGCTACATGAGTAGAGAGACTGTCAGCGATGTGTCGGTAACTGTCCCCTCAACCTGAAACAGATTGGACATAAAATGAAGTGATGAACCAATTGATTGCCTAAAACAAGGTTGTCAAAGAATTTTGACTCGCAGGTCAAACAGCGCGACCAAACGGCTGCGAAGGGAAACCACGGCATACAGCCTGGCGATGGGGTGTACATAAGGGTTTCATGGGAAACCCACTGAAGGCACGTTGGACGGACCCACAGGTCATGCACGTTAACACCAGCAGCTGTTAAGTGGAACGAAGAATCAGGGAAACTACGCATCTCTGCAAGGACATAGAAGTCGTAAAGAGATGAAGATCCAAAAGTGGGAAAAAGTTACTGGGGTTCAAGTGACTTGTGCAGTGCTGCTGGGTGGCATGTGCATTAACGTGATAAATGGAGCCCCCAATTAAACAGTAAAAAAAATTTAGGAGGCATTATGGGAATGTATTGAGAGCAGAATGTTTGGTAGTCGAGAGTAGGGGAAACAGAGGAATGTGACGTGACGTGGGTAGCAGGGCAGAAAGAAAAAGTAACCAACTGAGGGCAAATATAGGGATGGACAGATATCGGAGACGAATAATAATCTCTGAACCCGAGGCATCATTAAACAGGAACATTTCCATGAACTGCAGCGGCAGAGAAAGTTGGCTGCAAAGTATCATGATTTATAATTACTAGTCGATTTTCGCGTTTTCCAGGCTAGATGGGTGGTGAGGATAGAGGTTGGAGACCATCCTCCGTTCCTGACTGACAGGATTGGCTGTGTTAATTGTATATTTTTATATTGTCCATAATCAAGCAGCATTTGCTGGCTTGCCGGAGTGTGTTCAGATGGCTATCGCAAGTCAACACCAGAAGCCAAAGCCAAGCCGAACGAGAACTAGCACTGTCTAGCTGGGCGAGAATTGACTTCATAAAAACCGACTTGAGATTCATTGCGTAAGTTGGAAAGGAAGATGAAAATGTAATGTGATGTGACGAGATGCGCAGATTCCGGATATGTCTAAATGGAACTGGAAATGGTGTGCATCAGTGAGGTAGCGAATTAGACTCAGACCTTGATATCGTTTTTTGAATGAAAGATTTTACAGAATGATTTGTAATCACAAGTTGGCATGTGATCCCATCTTAGTGGCATGTGATCATCTCTGTTGGCTCTGTTTCGGCTCTTGCTGTTGTGTTTCCCTCTTCTCTTCTGTTCTCTCCGTTCCTTTGTTTGTTGTGTTTATCCGATTCAGTATAACTCGTACTCGCTTTCCAGAGCCTCGCTGATCTAAAAAAAAAATCTCTCCACAAACGACTCCTTGGTATTGTCAATTGGATGGGAGTGGCATGTTGGGTAAACGATCGTTCATCACACCTGTCTGCGCAGTTCTCCCGTGAACGTCTCGACGATCAAACAAATTTGGTTTCTTACGAGCTGGTGTTCGAAGTATCGAACGAGCATGAAGGCAAGTACAAACGTTCTCTGGAAGAACAACCAGTACAATGTCTTTGAGGTTACGACTTTGTCTTGAGAGGGTGATTCATCACAAATCTCAGATTGATCATATTCACACAAAAATATGGTAAAAATAAACCCAAAGGAACAAAAGCAAGTTGGTGTCAGAAACTTTAACAGTTCAACAAGCAATTCATATCTCAAAAGCACAACAGCTTATTAATTATCAAGGGTTTGCGCATGTGATCCAATCTATTGGCGCTTGATGAGAAAGTCGATCGCCACTCGACTGCGGTGCGCACATTTAATGCGAAAATGGATCGATGAAGGAGAAAGACCAACCTGTCATGCGAACCGTCCAAAAACTAAGTCTATACGTCCAGTTAAGGACTTGTGAGAGCAAAATGAGGGGAAACAAACAATTCGTTCTCGAAGGAAATTTTATCTTTTGAAAGACGCCAGTACACGGTCGAGGCTCTGGAAAAGGCTCGGACCCAAAACGATGAGGACAACATAAAAAGGGAACCAACAGCAAGACGGAGGGGAAGGTCAGGAGAGGAAACAATGGATACAGGTCACGATGAGGGGTCGGGGTGGTTTTGTGCCGGAACGTGTCTGGCGTGTTTGTCTCTGGCGGCCATTTATAGTATGGACTGAGAAAATGGATTTCAGACATTATTTTGTTTCACTCTTCATGTATTCCAATCGAAGGGTTTGATGAGAGTTGAATTTCGTAATTAATGCTCCATGCACGTCCGCTTACTTCTCCTCATGCACTAGTCCTCCCCCACCCTGCAACTTTCTACTGTCCCTCTGCTCCCCTCCGTTGCTTTCTCTTTCCCTCTGTCCCCCCCTCTGCCTCCTCTTTTTTATACCCGTCTTAGTAATCCGGTAGTTAGCGATGATGGTATTGTTAAATATTTGGAACCTTGTGCACACAGACAGACAGCGTCCGGAGCTTATTATCGATAAGTATGTGTTTCTAGTTAAGAATCTATCCCCTAGCTAATGGATGATTAATGTTCATTGCGGCTGTGAAGTGATTTTAATAGTCAGGATTTCCTTTTATTTTTTTTGTATAACCATGTGAGGCTCGTATGAAGCTAACACCAACGAACAGCAGGGGCAATGAGACAAAGGGCGGGAGTGGAAGGACAAAAATGGGGAACGACACATTAGGTGATGCTTGTGAAGGGAGAGGGATGGGATGGGACGGGGAACATGGAAGAGAAGATGGACATTACAGGGACTTTCAGGAAGGAAAAGCAGGGAATTGAAGGAAGTGGGGCTGGGATATCGGGGGATAGAAGAAGATCGAGGATTGGATGGGGGATGATAAGAAGGTGGTGTGACGCTGTTTTGAGAATGGAGGGAAATGGGGAAAAAATAACGAGTGAGGGAGTTATACAAAAGAGGAATGAAGGAGTGAAGTGAGCAGCACTGGTTCCGTGGATTTGGTAGTTTTAACGCTAGAAGGGGGTTGTTGGCGACCTCTGAGCGCCTGTGGCAAATGTGGTGGGTGACAAATGCAGAGAGCAGGGGGGCAAGGCTGGAGGCAGTGTAGAAGACAGAAGACCACCGACCAACCTGCGGTGATTAGTGGAGGCCCAAGACTCAGCTTCATTGGCGGAGATGCCGATGCCAAATGCCCTGGTTTGCCCTGCGTGAAGCCGAGAAAGGTGGGAGCAGGAGCACCAGCCGAGGGAGAGAGTATCCATCAGCTACGGACAAAAGCTCTTTGTATGTGTCAGAGCTCAAGAGGGCCGAGGAAGGACTATTTGCCACGACGGAGGATCAGTGGCGACTGGCTTTTGAGCGAGGTTGGAATGTGACTGTTCCGCAGGAAAGGTCATGGCAGATAGTGAGACCCGAAGCTTGACCGAAAAAGACGTTATTCCAGAGGATTGTTGAGAAGCGTGATGGGGGGGGGTTTTTCTAAACGTCCTGTTCGAGGAGACATAGTGAGAGTGTGAGAATTTGTCTGGATTGAAACAATTTCCATGTGTTGGACAAGTCTTTGGCTGATTTCATCGCAGATCTGCAGTGAGCGGAAGCTGCGCCTTGCCGGTCCGAGATGACAGATGGTACGGCAGAGGGTGGAGTCATGGCAAAGAGATATAGAAGGATTTTCCAGAGAGTGGAGAGAATCATTGATGAAAACAAAAAAGAACAGGCCCAGAACGCTACTGAGGAACTCAGCCTGCATCAGGAAGGGGGATGAAAAGTAACTCCATTGAAGGGCACACGGTGACTGCGACGGAAGAGGAAGGTCTGCGAGCCATGATGGAGATGGAAGACTACATTGGGAAGAGAGTTTGGTAGTAGTGCTAGGAAAAATGTAAAAGCAACGTGATATGATCCAGGGATATAATACGGCTAGGATTTCCTGTCTGGCATGAGGAGCCCATCCATTGATGGGAGAGCCGAAGCAGCAACTCAGGGTAGAACTGGTCTGAAAAACAAATTGATGATCGAACAAGCCGTTGAGAAGAGGAAGGATTTAAAATGGATTCCATAACCCTTGGATAAAAGGGAAAAGCTGATTTGTCTGTAGTTACAGGGAATGCACCTTTTTTATGCAGGTGATGTTAGAAGATTTCCAAATCAAATTATTTAAGCAACCAACGATAACAACAACACACAACGAAAACCCTCTGCTCCGGCATTCTCCATCGGCTCAGTAGGGGAAAGGTCAAGCCCCTCAACCACCCCATCGCTCGCTTTGGGAACTGCCAAGATGCGAATGCGACAGCCCCACTGACAGCGAGCGAGCACGCTGGAAGCGAGCTGCGCCCTGAGAGGGATACAAAGGGAACGAGAGAGAAGAAGTGGGTTCTTGCCTGGTTCCTGGGTGTGGATGTGGTTTGGAGTTGGTGGTTGGTTGGCTAAGTCTACTCAGTGCGGGTTGGGAAGGATGCGCGCCTCGTTCACCAGCGGCACGGTTCTGGAGCAAAGAGCATCCGCCGGAAGTCCGGAGGCTGATCGCGGCTCGCCGGTGTCTGGATTCGCTCGCTCTCGCATGCTGTTGCCCGTCCGAATCCGCTCGAAGACCACACGAGTTGGACAGGTCCGAGCCGGTTCTGTCTTACAGTTGCCTCTATCCGAGGGAGGCCTTCATAAAGACACTGTGGGTCCGATTCTTTTTGGTGTGTGTGGTGTGTTTTGGGCGTCCGTCTGCTAAGGTAATGAATTGTTAAGTTGCCTGCTGTACATAGTGCTTATCAATATTCGGACTAACTCTGCCCCGACCTCCTCGCCTCATTTCCCTATGTTATAAATATCACCATTTGTGAAATAAATCAGCTTCGTTCGTGCCTTTCTCCATTGCTTAGCGTGCTGCGTGTTGGAAATTAGCAAGGGCCGTTGTGCCGCTTGTAAAGGGACATTTGAAGCCGACGGACTTTGGTGACCGTCGCTTCGGGCACAACACGGTTGAGTACTGCTCTGGCTCCATTCCGTACAGGTCCGTCGAGGGTGTGAAGACTTCGGTAAGTCGCCACGATGGAATCTAGGTATTTTGGAAAATTGGCAAATAACCTGCACACGTGGTAGAATATTGACGCTTCACGGTCCGATAAGGGAACCCGACTCTCGGGAGTTTCCGAAGAAGTACGCAAATTCGGGTGAATCAGCGGAGCCGACTCTCCTGCTGCATCTATCGGTCGTGCTCGTCGCCGATAACCGGCCCGCAACAGTATTTGTTTGTTGTTAGAATAGTTGACTGGTCTCGGTGTGGAGTTGGTGTTCTGGTGAATCTTATTTGGTGATTTGGTGTCCGTTAAGATGATCTGGCTCAATCCACTCGAGAGCCTCAGATTGCTCGCCAGATATAGGAAGGATTGGGGCCGAGCCCACCATCGTCACATCACTCATTTAAACACACGGTCCCAAAAGTATATGTAACGTCACAAACAGGTCAAGGGAACTTTTGCTTGAGGGTGCGAATCGACGGGCTCCCGGGGCCGGTCCATGGGCTGTTACACTTAATAATATTGGGGATTTTATTCCCTTACTCAGAAATCGTCTGATAGACTGTCTAAGCTTCTTTATATAGTTTTATACCCGTAGGAATTTCTCTCGTCTCAATACTCAGAGTAAAGTTGTTCTGTCCAGTCAGACAGAGTCCCTCCTTTTACCATCGTCATGTAATGCATTTGTTCCTACACCCGCGAGCAAGTTCGATCCAGCTAGTTCGTGATTCAAACTTTGTGACAGGAATGACCGTGTTGGTTGTGGTTGGTCATAAAATAGAAAGATACCCACCAATGGAACATACGTTGGTGCAAGAGAAACACTTCAAAGTGGACTACTCGTGGTTCCATGCAGAATCTTTATCAATCAAAGGATCAATCGATAAATGAAAACAGTTTAATAACATAACAAAGAGAAATGAACAAATAAACTTGTTTTACGTAACAGACATGAATCTGGAACATGTGCGAGTCAAGTGTTCCATAATTCTAGAAACTTTGGCATAATCTTTTCACAATTCGGGTTCATAGTGAGATTGTTGATCATTGAACATCATAATCGTCATAATTCGCCAATCACTGGTACTGTACAACAGCCGTCAGGAATGTTGTCGGCTTTTAAATTTTGTACCCGATTCCATGTCGCTTGCAGTGCTCGTTTCACCAGCAACACTTGTACGGGTTTTATCTTTCATTGCTTTTTTGAATTTCTATAAACTTGAGAATCTGAGTAAAGGCCCTCACTCATGCATGTCGAAAAATTTCAGGGACGGTCACACCTGAATGTTATTTTATTGATGTTGGTAAACTAGATGAATTGAGTAAAGACGTTCACAACAACGACAGAACACTTGTAGGGTTCACACTGAATAGTGTTTTTTGATGTTTTGTTTAAACCGTGGATATTGAGTAAAGGCCTTCGAGACCACAGAAACTTTGTAGGGTTCACACCTGTATTGTTTTTGATGTTGTTTAAACTGATGATTGAGTCAAGCTTCACAACACACAGAACACTGGTAAGGTTTCACATGTCTGTGTTTTTTGATAGTTTGTTTAAACTTGATGATTGAGTAAAGGCCTTTACACACACAGAACACTTGTAGGGTTTCACCTGTATGTGTTTTTGATGTTTGTTTAAACTTGATGATGAGTAAAGCCCTTCACACACACAGAACACTTGTAAGGTTTACACCTGTAGATTGTGTTTTTTTGTTTGTTTAAACTTGAATAAATAGTAGGCCTATCAAGCACACAGAACATCTTGTAGGTTTCACACCTGTACTGTGTTTTGATGTTGTTAAACTGTGATGATTGAGTAAAGCCTTCACACACAGCAGAATATTGTAAGGTTTCACACCTGTATGTGTTTTTGATAGTTTGTTACACTTGCTAAATGTAAGGACTTCAATAGTCACACACAGAAGCACTTTGTAGGGTTTCAAACACCTGTATGTGTTTTTTGATGTTTGTTAAACTTGATGATTGAGTAAAGCCTTACACCAACAGACACTTGTAAGGTTTGCACACTGTATGTGTTATTTTGATGTTTGTTAAACTTGATTGATATGATAGTAAAGGCCTCACACACAAGAAGCCTTGAGGGATTTCAACACCTGAAATGTATGTTTTGATGTTTGTTTAAACTTGATAAATAGTAAAGGCCTTCAACCCACAGGAACACTGTAGGGTTTATCACAACTGAATGTGTTTTTTGAATGTTTGTTAAACTTGATGATTGGTAAAGGCTTCCACACACACGAACACTGTGGGGTTTCACACACTTAGTATTTTGAATGTTGTGTTTCAACTGATCGATTTGAGTAAAGGTTCACACATACACGAAACTTGTAGGTTTCACACCTGAATGTATTTTGATGTTGTTAAATAGATCGACTGAGTAAAGGCACTCACACAGCCACAGAACAACTTGTAGGGTTCACACACCTGTATATGTTTTGATGTTTGTTTAAACTTGATGATTGAGTAATGCTCAC
>JAXMNL010000245.1:49743-60037 GCA_035128595.1 Eptatretus atami | reverse complement strand
CACCCATTGACGTTCACACGTTGTCCCATCACCACATGGTGAGTCGTGACGCAACGGTGTACGTGACAGGTACGATTATATCCGAAGTGCCATGAACGTATCTCAAGCAGATGACCGTCATCTCGGATATATAGAACAGTGATTGTTTTTATTTCCATCGATGGCGCGTCGTGCGGGATTTTGAAACCCGGACTGGATGGAAAGTGGGCAATCGAGTTTAAAAAACCCAACGTTTCATTCCAATTCCGTGCTCGCACGCCGTACGATGGGGTAGTTCGGACCAAGTTTATTGGAGAAGAGCTTGCTGTACAACCCTGGAGGGGTGTGTTCCATTTACCAAGAAGCTTCCAGATAACCGCTTGCCAAGCCAGCCGTTCCTTAGCAACGCGTTTTAGATGGAGTGTGCTTGCGAAGTGCTTAAGCCGCTTGGCGAGCGTCACAAGCTGATGTCGATGGGATGTAGACAAAATACGGAGCGACCTGTAGCCGATATGCGGAGTTATCCCTCCAGGAGGGGGACGAGGTAAGCACGAGAGGTTGACGGGAGGGAGACGTGAGGATGGAAGACGTTAATTACGTTTCATGTCTCATCAAAATGATTCTGATCGATAGCAGTGAAGATGAAACAAGAAATAATTCTGAAATTACATTTTTCTATTGGGGTCAGACTATAACCGAACACGTCCGGAGACAAACACCGTTCGGAGAAACCACCGCTGGCACATCTGGAGATAACCACCGCTGGACACGTCCAGAATAAACCACCGTTCGGATGAAAAACCCGCCTGGACCACTTTCTGGAGAGTAACACCGTTCGGAGAAAACCACCGCTGACACGTCCGGAGAACAACACCGTTCAGAGAAAACACTGCTGATACATCCGGAGATAACCACCTGCCAGTGCGGCTGGTGAACAAGTTGCAGCATCGACGCGCGTGAGGTGGTTATCTTGATAAAGCCAGAGAGATGTCCACTTTGAAGGAAATGTCAGAAGAGAACCGTTGGAGCGGAGAAGAAGCAGCAAGATATTGTCAGCGAAATTTGTCTTAAATCAGATCCAGAAGAGATGAGTACCATTCTTGGCTAGTCCAAACAATTATCCCTCCTACAACAGCATATTTTCTCTGATTTACATGATTATTTAAACTCATTCATTTTAAAATTAGTCGAATTAATTATCCAATGTGAGAAAAACATCTCATTGTTACATGGCTTTGATCATTTATTTATTGTCATATATTGCCTCCGTATGGTTTACCAGGTCATATTCTGGCTCCGTGCAACAGGTTGCTGATCAATTCAAATGGCCATTCGACTCAGTTGACGGGAGCCAAACTCCTTGAGCAGTCGGCAATCAACACTAGCGTGTTTACTTCAGTCAGAACCCAGAAAATCCTTACTTTGTACTGGGTGAACTCTGATGGTATTGACAGAGGAAGAACTCTGTCACTCTGCAGCACTTACAGGTGTGTTTGATTTGTGGTTCTCCTTTAATTATTGTTATGATTCGGTCGAGGAGTCTGTAAGTACCAAACTTGCACATTCATGTTCGCCCTTAATTAAAAATTTGAATGCCAAAAATTGCAAGGTGGGCATACACGTGGGTAATACCTATCCATGTACAGCAGTGCGGTGGTCAATCCAAGTTCATTGTGCAAAGAAATCGTCTCGTAATGAATATTTCAAAAAAAATTTTTTTTTGGTGTTGACACCATTATTACATTTTCAACCAATATTCTCTTCAGGTTCGTACCGGGTCAGACAAGCATGGTTCCAAACACTGCCCCCAAAACTCATTGAGGATCAATTGTGACTCTGAAGATAGCAGATTAAGAGAAGCACTGATGAATGTGAAATCCATGCTAAGTTTTCACGTCATGAGAAGCTGGGTGTAGTGTTTGGTCATGCAGCGGTTCTTGTTTTGTTTTTTTGTGACATGGTTCTTGTTTTTCTTGTGACTCCAAATAACATTATATTTGCCATTTTACAGGGTGACGCAGACATTTGAAGCGACACCAAGTTTTCATCCCAGTTGGTGTGTGTATAAAACTGATGTTACCCGGAGCATTTGTTTCTCTTCAGATTTGTGACACATCCCGATTGTTGGATCTACCCAGGGAAAGGTTTACTGCTGTGGGATTGTTATTTGTACCTCGCTCGATGTTTTCAGATAGAGGGCATTCAAACGTCAATTGCGGTACGGAATGCTGGAGCGGCTGTGCACGAGCACGCATCGAGCTTGCATGAACAGTTCAGCCACGTGAGGGGCCCACCCACCCCCCCCCCACCTCCCCCCGCCCCCCACCCCCCCCCCCGTTCTTCAGGGTTTTGCCGGCCGAGGCGTTGACCGATCTGTTGAATTGTGGCCTGACCGTGGCATCTGCTGTGTCAGCCATGACTAAGCTTCGAGGGAGCGGGAACTGAAGAAGCGGGACTTTCTCATGAGAAAGTGACGATTACGAAGGAGATTATGATGGAAATGTTTAAACATAAAGGGTTATGAAGGAATAAATGCAGGAGTTATTTTTTTCTGCAGAATTGACATGTGATAGGACACAGCATGCACAGCCTGAAGCATGAAAGGAGCGAAGGAGAGCGTGTTTCACGCAAGTAGGGGCAATGCATGGAATTGTGTCCCTTGAAGGGTGGTGAGCAAGCTCAGGATTTCGGTAAGATGTGAATAACTACGAGAAACAGTGTGATGAGGAGGTACATGGAGTGTGGAGACTGTTCGGCTTCATTGCCTAACGGCCTCATCCTTGTGATGGAGGATGCTGTGGAGACCGAGCCGATGCTTGCAAAATGAATTTTGACAGAGACAATGAAAGTCTTATGATAGCACGATTCGCATGAATCGCTTTCTTCTCTCCGTTTTCCCCCTATGTTCTCATTCCTTCTCTTCACACATTTTCCTCCAAGTTGTCCTCTGCTTCATGTGAGAGTGTTGGTGTGGCTTTTCTCTCCTTTCCCCATTCCCTGTGTGTTTTTCTGTTCGGGTCTCTCTCTCTCATCTCTCTCTCTCTCTCTCTCTCTCTTCTCCTCTCTCTCTCCTCTCTCTCTCTCTCTCCTCTCTCCTTCTCTGAATCCTCTCTCTCTCTCTCTGGTTCTCTGTTTCTCTCTCTCTGTTCTCGTCTTACTCTCTTCTCTCTGTCTCTCTCTCTCTTCCTCTGCTTCTCCACCCTGTTCTCTCTGTCTACACTCTCTCTCCCCCATGTTCTCTCTCTCTCCCCCTCTCTCTCTCTCTCCCCTGTCTCTCTGTCTATCTCCCTCTCTCATCCCCTGTCTCTCTCTCCCCTCTCTATTCCCCCCCTCTCTCTTCTCTCCCTGTCTCTCTCTCTCCTCTGTTATCTCCCATCTCCCTCCCTCTCATCCCTCCCCGCTCTCTCTCTCTCTCTCTGTGGTGTAATTTCAGACTTGATGAATATTGTTGTTGTCGTGATTACTGTCTGTTTTGTGCACGTGTGAGGCTAATCTGTCATTATAGAGGGCTTGCATAACTAAGTTTTTTTTTAGAATAATATGCATCTTGGCCTCCTCATTTGTATAAATGATGTGAAGCAAGATATTGTTAAAGGTCAAAATATTCTTCTAGAGATATCCTCACTTTGCAGGATCCCTAACTCTGATGATGATTGCAGTTGACGACGACATGTACTAAACTTCCGAGTTTGACAACGTGAATTGCAGTTGTCAGTTTTCATAAGGTGGACATTGTTCATGGTGAATTATGTTCAATGCCATGGTGACCTGTGCGGGTGAACACCTGTTTAGACAAAGATCTTAGGGCAATGAAAAAATAGTTTGCATAAAATAAAATATAAACTCCCTCGTACCCGCTTGCGTGTGCGGGGAATTTGGTTCCAGAAGAATGTCCAACCCGATCAATTAAAAACCATCTTGCTGGGCTGCTGTGTATTTGAGTGTTCGATGATGTTTCACCCTCTTCCTGTGTCATTGTTGAGTGCGTATTGTTCACTCACCAACGCACTCTTTGCAAGCTCGGTGAGTACGCTCCGTACTCCTCAACATGATACATGGAACACGAGGACGTCGACGTGATATGTCCGATGTTGGGTTGGTGGGGACAAGTTAAACAACATCCTCATTTTTTTTATTTTCTTCATCCTTGTGTTAACCTCTTCTTCCCTTCATCTTTTACGATTGGAAGAAGATGGTTTCTAAACGTGGCTCGGTGACAAGGATGGACATAAGGACATGAAAAGGGGATGGAGAGCGTTAGGTAAGTGTGCTGAGGGAAACTCGAAACAGAGAGAAGGACAGGATGAAGGTCTTGGAAGATATTTCAAGGCGGCGTTGAACAGGGAGAAAGCAACAACGAGCTGAAGTTTCCCGTCATTGTAGAGGGAAAAATGGAATTGGTGGAGAGAGTCATGGAGGGAGATGTGTGGACAGCATCGAGAGAAGATGAAGAAGCGGAAGAGCGCTTGTGCACTCCAGGCTTGACAGGGGATGAGGTGAGACCCTCTTTGCTTGCCAGCTCCCCAGGGGGATCCAGATTTGTTTATAATGATGATGGAGCTGGTAGTTCAAAATGAAATGTTATTCTGGGAGGGATATTGCATGCAGACGAATTCTGGCTGTTGTGGCGGAGAATAAGGAGGGAGATGAGAGGAGTAATGGGAGTGGAGAGGCATTTAGGAAACCGGCTGAAGAAGAGTATGGAGAAGGCTGAGGTTATGTGGGTCGGGCAGAGGAAGGATGACATCAGTGTTAGAGGTGTATGATCATACAGTGAAATTGGTTTGAGTAATTGCCGTCCGATGAGGAGTAGATTAAGCCCGAAATCCAGATAGCGGGCTCGATTTGATGTTTAACCAATGATGATTCATAAAAATCTGTTGATTGACACGAGTCACCAGGTTGAAGCCTCCGGTCGGAGTTGACGCTTTGGATGTCGCTTGCTTTGGACCTTTACGTCCATTGGAGATTTACGTCCATCTTTTGGACTTACGTCATCAACGCTCACAAATTTCGATTATATATATTTATATACAGTATATTATATATATATATTTATATAATATAGATATTATATTATATATTATATATTATATATTTATCAAAACGACCAATCACCATTGAAAAATCTTGGTGGGAACAGTGACTGAGATGGGAGGTTGGTGGTGGAGGTGCGGAGATTTGATCAGGTGGTGTAAATGTACGAGGAGTATGGAAGGATTGATGGCAGACAGAAAAAAAAATATGAAGGGAATTGAAAGGTAATTTGTTGTGTTGTGTTAATTCTGGCTACTTTATGGTCAGGAAGTGGTGACGCTGACAGAGAGACAACAACAGAGGTTGTAGGTCCATGAGAACAACTGAGTCAGCGAGAATCGTGGTTGGTGAAGATGGTGGATGGAAGGAGGACGTTATGCACTTGGAGAAGAACAGATTAGTGTGCCGATGAACTTGACAATGGAGATTGGTAAGAATCTGGCTGAAGTGAGCTGGTCACGTGGTGCGGATGGAGGAAGGAGAATGACAAAAGAGAGCGGATAGGTTGAGGGAGGAAGAGAAGTAGACGTGGTTGAGATGGGATGACTGTGCGAGAGGGACATCAACAAGGTAAGCCCGGTGTTGGCTTAACGGTTTAAGGTTCAGGTTGAGCCCCGTGTTGTGTTGATGACATGAACACCAAGTGGGTTGATTCAGCTTTGTCATCCTCGAGATTCAGCAAAAAGAGTTCCGCTTCCTGGTAGCAGGGGCACTGCAATCCAGCAGGCCAGCAGGCTCAGCACTGGTTCGGTTTTGCACGGTCATGGCTTATTGGCCCAGTTTCTTGATAGCAGTTCTGAAAAGAACAAATTTTTTTTTAACTGCGACCATGAGCAATCAGGTGATCAAATTTCTTTCACCACTCTCGGGCGAGTAATGAATCCTTTGCAATGTGTGAGAGGTTTGAAACGCAAACACCATGTCGAATAACAAAGTGAATTGTTTTGTGATGTCGTCTCTGTTGCCTCCACAACATGACAATAATTCATACTTGGCATTTAATCCTGGCCAATGATGCACCACAACGGAACTGATTTTACCGCTCCGTCCGCCTGTCTGCAGATTCACCGATTGCAAGAACAGGTTGGAAATTCACCTGAAACACGGAATCATGAACTTGAATGGCCGGGATTTATGTTTTCTCACAATGTACGGGCAAGCTGAATGGTAGCGTGTACACCTGAGTGGATCATCACATCACCTGGAAATGAAAGTCACGAAATCCTGATAAACAAATACTGATAACACCACTCTTGGTTGGTGAAATGTATCAATTAATTAATTGTTGTTCTTCAACATCTTTTGTTTTCTTTATTAAAAGAAAGAGAATTCTACCTGTCCAGCCCAATGTTTTTGAAAACGTGAAGGTTGGCACCTGCCTCCGGCAGCTTTGTTAACCTGCTTGCCCTTTGCCAATTAGCTGTAACCCTGTACAATTTTTCCAAAATTCTGGTTTTTCGTACTCTCACTCCTTTTTTAAAATCACAACCAAAATCTCAAAGATCGTTCGGATTTTTATCAGAAAGCAAAACAGCGCGTCCATCCTCTTCCTTTTCATTTTGCTGCAAGCTTGCTGGGAAGACCGTTCACATCCCTCCAAACTCGCGTTGCATGGAAAGGGGAGCTTTCAATCAATTTGGGCCCGAGAAGTGGGTTGTAGGAGAACCCGGACCAGCTGGAACTTGAGTTTTCAACGGTGTTGATGTGATCTATCGAAACAAGGTAAAATGGGGGTAACGACTCGAGCGATGACATATCGGCCCCAAAAAGATAGATACTTGGTTTTTTTAAAAACATTTTTGTTTTCGGAACTAACTGGACAAGGGTTTAAAGCAAATCCAAGTGGGAAATCACATCTAAGGGGAGTAGGAACGAGGAAGAGGATGAGAGGGTAAGATTACAAAGATCAATGAACACATCGTATTCCCTCATCCCCGAGTCATTAGGAAGAGAGAAAGAGATGGGAGAAGAGGAGAGAGAGATAGAAAGAGAAGACAGGAGGACAGAGATGACAAGACAAGAGAAGTAGAGAGGGAGAGAGACAGAGAAAGAGATGGACAGAGAGAGGGAGAGAGAGAGGACAGAGAAGAGAGAGAGAGAGAGAGAGAGAGAGAGAGAGGAGAGAGAGAGAGAGAGAGGAGAGCACCACATGTCAGCTGAGCAGAAGGAAAGCAGGGAATAAAATCGCAAAAACCACAGCCATGCACTTGGGGTGTCCAAGCAGTGAGCACCAAATAGGAAGAGAGGAAAATATAAAATTGCTGAAACCACGAAACAGCGTAAGAATGCAGATGGGGAAACATATCAGGAGCTTCTCTCACAGATCCGAGTTTTTGATCGCAAAATGGTTGCAAAGGAGACGTTGTCTTCGGCATTTCTCGGCCTCTCGGTTCCGCACGACTGCACGGACAGACAGGTTCGAAAAAGGAGAAAATGATTGAAATCAAAATTACTTTTTGCACAAAATGAAAAACATTTCGAATGCAAAGTGTAAACAAGAAATAAAAAAGAAGAGAAAACAAACACTTGTTCTTAATTATCATTCGAGGCTACAACATCCAAAAACAAATGAGCAGCTCCATCGGGCATGAGAGAATGTCCAGGTAATAGGTGTGGGACAGGTTTGTCAGGTATGTCCATTCACGTACCCGCTCTATTTTCGCGGTGTTTCAGGCGGAAGGTCGGATGTCCGAAACACATGCGGAAGATGAAGACCCCGAGACCACCAACATCCAGGCATTTGCCTCCGTCACGACCAAATCCTCATGCACAAGGTAGCTCTGCGGCAAGTATGTTCCCAACTGGTGTGTGCAACGCCATCGCACAAAGATTCCAGCGGAAACTCGGTCGAGCGCGTACCTACGCCAGGCTGAAGGTTCACATTTTGTATCCCACTGACAGGCCGGATCTTGATCTGGACCTTAACCAAAATCGAATCAGATTGTTCTTGTCACCTACTGTCACCTGTCACCTTCGGATCACCACGGTACAGGCTAACCCTAATTACTTCAGACATTCTGCGTGGAGAAAAGGCATCAAAAGGCCACAATCTCCAGCTGATTTGACGAAACGAGACATGTTTGGAGAGGAGCACCGCTCCACGCGACGACACAAACAAACCAGATCGCATGCTTGCGATGATTGCCTCCCCCCTGGCAGCTGGTGTAATGGAGGACAAAAATTCTCCAACGTTTATTCCTGCGATCACCATTGTATATAGGGTGACGGAGCAAGATCTGCTTTGGCAGAGGCGTGCGAGTGGCGGAGAATACTTCACGATCCCGAGGCTAGCCGCTCAGAAGCTCGGGCTTCTCTGGGTCCACCCACACAAAGAAGTGGGTTGTTGTGGCACGCACTATTCTGCAGTTCAGAATCCCGTGGAACAGGCAGTGCATGTGGTGGGTTAATGAACCTGCTGAACAGTTGAAGGAGTGCATGTTGGTATAAACATCCAAACCTCACGGATCAGAGGCGTTGTGTATACTATACAACCTTGTTGTTGTGAAGTAGATCGGAAAAGACTTTCGAGGTGGCATGTGATCGAAGCTGATTCAGTGGATCACGTAGCTTTCTTCAGGAGAGATGGTCGTAATACGCCGTTGAGGAGCTGCAATCATGGTCGGATGCGGGGGTGGGGGTGAAATGAACACTGTGATGACATGGGTTACATAGTTACCGGCGTCGAGGGTTTGTTTAACGTTGAGAAAACTTCAAAACACAGAAACGAAGATTTTCTCGAATCAAAAACCTATTCAGTTCCTTAACTCACTTGTCATTGGTTTGAAAGGAGAATGCTCAAGCGATGATTCTTAATGAGAAAACTAGTTTTGAAAATGGTTACAGTTGGGTACCTGTTGCTTTTGCGATGTTTATGGTGTTGTTGCGTTTTTCTGCAAACAGGGCTGTTTGTCAAAATAATTAATGCGTGCAAGAATTGACCCGCCAGACGCATCAACACGGAGAAGCTGTCGGGAGGTGGAGGCAAACAAAACCACTAGTGGATGACGTACCGCCGTGAAGAGTCAATCCATTACAGTAAGTACACGGTGTGTTGAAAGTCAGATCCATACAGGGTATACCCGGTTGAAAGTCAGATCCATACAGTGGTACAGTACCGCCGGTGAAAGTCAGATCCATACAGGTACGTACTGGTGAAAGTAGATCCATACAGGTATGTACCGGTGGTGAAAGTCAGATCCATACAGAGTACGTACCTGGTGAAAGTCCAGATCCATTACAGGTCACAGTGACCTACTACGTGTGAAAAGTCAGTACATACAGGTAGGTATACCCGAGTAGAAAGTCCGTGTGCAACATGTTTGCTTGGTTGCTCTCTGAAAATCCAGGTCCTGCCAGAACGGATGATCTCAAACATTGTGCTCAATGTCTATCTCGACATCCTCCTCAACGGATTTCCAGTGGCAAGGCACGTCCTGCGTGTTCGAGAATCCTTCGTGACCGGCAGGCCACCATGTTGTCCATCGTGTACGTCAAGCCACAGTGAAACACGCGGGTTCCTGTACAATGACAGGCAAGCAGAACGTACGAGTTTGGTCACTTGGCGTAACTGAATGACTGACAATTATGCCTATGAAGGATGACATCTTGGTAAACAACATTGGTGTGATGTGTGTGTGTGTGTGTGTGTGTGTGTGTGTGTGTGTGTGTGTGTTGTGTGTGTGTTGGTGTTGTTGTGTGTGTGATGTGTAAGATAATGGACTTTTGCCAATTTGTCACCATTGTTCGTCAATAAAAAAATATCATCTGGACTCGTTAACATTCAGACTGGATATAAGTAATCCCCCCTACCAACCTAAAACACCCCACCCATCCCATTCTTCAATAACCTAAGACACCCCACCTCTCCCCCAACCCACCCCCAATTCACCCCTTTCCCACCTCAAAAATATATATAATATATATATAATATACTAATATATATATATAATATATATATATATTACATCGAACGATGGGAGTTGTGATGAGACTCCCCGATCTTCAGTGAACATGTTTCTATAATCAAGCGTCCCTCCACCAGAGGGCCTCGGCCAGGAAGCGACTCTGTCAAACAGACAAAGATTACATGGTCAACATCAGTTAAACATCAAACGGAGCCGCCTATCTGCATTTCGGGCTTATTTGCCCTCATCAGGACGGCATACTGATAAATATCTAACCAATGATGACTACATTCGTCCTTTAAACATCAGACGCACCTCCTGACTGTCAAAGAACAACCGTCCGTCTGTCACCCAGACGATTGTTCCCGCTAATG